>JAAAKQ030050056.1:0-16316 GCA_010016005.3 Zanna intricata | reverse complement strand
TATAAAAATTTTTATCTTTACTAGGATTTGAACCTTAGAACTCTCGACTTCGAAATTAGCTGATTTGCAATGTCGCGGTAACCAGCAGACCAGCCCGGTGGGTTGGTCTACAAGGTTAACGCCGATATTGTAATCGGTCCAATTTGGGCATATTCAGTTTTCACCGAATCTTGACGTTTTGAAACCTACGGAATCAAAAAAAAAAACCAGATGGAAATTTCCTGAATTTTAATGTTCGTATGTACGTGTGTTTGATGTTGGCTTCTAAATCACCTTACATCTCCAGAACTGCTGGACCAATTTTGACCAAACTTCGTCATGTTATTTCTATATATCGGGCATTGTGACGCCATTAAATTTTCAGCTTAAAAGATCAAGGAGATGAAGCTGTAGAGCAAGGTCACCCTAAGTATCTCAAGATTTCGCCTAATTGAGGTCATATTTTTCTTTATTACATTTGTTAACGATTAAAAAATTACAATATTTAAAAAGTAAAAATTTGTAAAATCGCATCACCATCCAAAAAAATGTTGTTGTCATCTGCTACGGTGTGATGTCACCGGTAAGCGGTAGAATTAAATAAATGAATAATATTTAAAGTGTAAAAAAGTATCTTGGTCAAACTGGGTCTCGAATTTGATCACCCAGTCGATTCGGTACCTGGTGTGTTAGGCCTCACGGCTATACCAGTCGGCAGACTGGTAATTGGCAAATTACACGAGCGAAGTTCGTTCTCGTAAATTGAGAAATTATATTACGAGTAGTATTGAGTATTATATACTCGTAGTTTAGTTAGTACCGACAGACCGTCACCGCTAGTTCCGTCACACCCACACAAATTAAATAAGGCATGCGCGCGCGATTAGTTAGAATCATTGAATTAAACAAACGAAAGAATATTATGTTTTTATTTAAACACTTTATATTTTTTCACTTTATTTAGTGATAAATATTTTAAATTAAGTAGTCGGTTTATATGTGTGTAAACCGTGGATCAGAAACAACCTACAATGTAGGACTTTGACAGAACACGGCTTTAGCCGCGTGATGAAAAAGTCCTACAACTGTGTTGTCTGCTATTTTTTTAAATATTTACATAAATTATTTAATATTAGATATAGCCAACATAATTTTCCGTGACCTAATGATGTATATTACTCAATAAGGAATCCAAGATGAATGTTTTTCCAAAATTAAACGTTTAAAAAAATAATTTTTTTTTTTCTAAAACAAGTATGAAATTCCAAAACTGAGGCAATGCGAATAATAATTTTTTTTCTCTATAGAACATGTGCCATAAATTGTTACCTTTACACCAAGGATTCTCAATCATATCCCTGCGAGCACAATGGCGCCCATTGATCAGTTTCTGTATGCTCGCCACAATACACTAGGAAACCAAATGATAAGCAGTGGAATCGAATTCCTCAAAGAAAAGGAATAAAAATTCGGTAATAGGAGTGTGTATTTGATCATTTTTATTCGAAAACTTTCGATAAAAATCTCGATATGAGTAAAAGAAATCGAATTTCAAATACTAGTTGGATTCGATCTGATAGCGCCATAAATTTAGTGAACTCGAATACAGCTGTCCGGGGTATCTTAACTTAAGATACATAAAAAAAAAAAAAAAACAATCTATCTTGATGTAAACGTCTAGGAGAGGTTTGATAATGAAGGAGAAATTAAAATGACGTAAAGAGAGATAAATTGATAGAGGGGGTAAAGATAAAGACTAGGCTGAGTGGTCAGCGATAACCGTGAGCACCGAGTCGTTATTGCTGTATTTCATGAATTTTGAGTTTGATTGAAGAAATAAAAAAATATCTTAACACTAAAAAAAGAAAATTTCTATGAATTGGAGGACTCTTTCTAGTCGGTAGATTTGAGCTTTCTGACAAACAACTTGAAAAATTCTTTAATCTTGGAGCTTTTCAAAGAAAAGATAAACATTTTGCTAAAATGATAGTCTCAATAAACTCATCAGAGCAAAACTGATTTCATAATTATCACAACTACAGATGGGATCTCTCATGCATTTCACAAATACAAAGAAAATGGTAGGCTATAATTAATTTAACTTTTCATCATTTGTTAAGCATCCCCCAATTACTTAATGAACAGTTTCATAAGAGATTTCAACAGTTTACGTAATCGAGCCGATTGTCTGTTTTTTTTTTATCAATCCTTTTACTTGGCAAGTTTAATGATAGAACAATGGCTATATACATTGCAGAGTTTATTTAAGTACGGTCTGAAGAACTAGAACTAGAAAGAACTAGAAAGTTTGGGTCTTCAGAATGACAATATGCTAAAATATCAGATGATTACTTTCGGAATTTATTGGACAAAGAAAGATTTCCATTCTTTAAAAGAGGAGTGCGAAGATAAAATCATTTTTAGATTCCACATACCTTTGCGAATCGTTTCTTACGACTATAAATATTAAAATCAAAATATATACCTCGACTCAGTGATGAGCATCTTAAGAACAGGAATTCAATGCCAAAGGTCACCCTGACTTTTATATTCATTGATACTTTTTATGATATTTTTTCATGTAATATAAAATTTGTATTTATTCATTTTACACGAATTTCAACAATAATTTTTATGTTTTTAACAGTTAAAATGTCAGATAGAAATAAATATTTTTTTGTGTATTATATTTATTATTAATTATTTCCGATCGTAAATTTGCTTTGAATAAATAGAGGTGCCCTCTGCCCTATCACTATTTTAGAGTGTTCTCTAGGGTACCAAAAGGTACCCTAGATTGGGAATCCTATCTATTCCAATATTTTGTGGCTGTAATTCATGTAAAGAATGTGTACTGCAAGCATTATTAATAAAATGTACTTTCTTTGAGAGTAATAATGTTCATAATATGAACACTCTTCATGTGAACAAAGTAAAGGTACGATAAGTAAAGGTAAGTAGGTAAGGTTTACTCTTATTCCAAGAATATTTATCACGTATAATTTAGTATGCTTGAGATGTTGATGTGGTGCATCCTGCCGTTTAGAAGTTATCAGTGCACAAGCAGCCTCTAAATCAACATTTTTCTGTTCATATTCTCTTGGTATATTCGTAGTCAATGTCTGTTATTTTATTTGTTCACCACTTTTTTATTTCTTACTTTATCTATCCACTTTTCCTTTCTATTCTTTTCCATATTCATACTTCAAACGATTCTTGTTTATTTCATCTTTTTCTTAGAAGCTATTTTTTTCTCAATCTATACAACGCTCCAGACAAAATATTTTTCCAATCTTTTTCTCAAATCTTTATCCAAATGCTCATAAAACAGTACTTTTTCATGTCAACTGATGACAAAGAATTTATTCGTCTCAGTCGAAAAAGACAATTGTAAACAATTTAATTCGTCGACTTTCTCTAAAAATCCTGGCACGTTTTTATGCTTAAGAATTCTATTTAATTTTATAATAAAAAAAAAATTATAAGATAAAAACTCTCTCATTACAAACTTTAATCTTCATTAAAATTAATATTTAAATAACAGGAAAGAATAAATTGTGCTTATTAATTACTAAACATTACTGCTACGTTTGTAATTGATGACTGCACAGAAGAGTCAATTTACTCCTGAAAATTGTATAACTGTTATAAATAACAAAAAAGCTTACATAACTTACTAAGAAAACAAAAGAGTATATATGATATTTATTCTTGGAGAACCGAAGAATAAAAATGTTATTGGTGTCTCTTATATCTCAGGCACCGCATATTTATTATAACTATAAGAAAATAAAATAAGGAGACTAAATAAACCACAAGTTATTTTTATAGACGGAAGGGGAAGAGTTTCTACTTCTTGAACTCTCCTCGGCTGTCAATTCACGCATGTCTAATCCCTCTGTGCAGACTTTCGCCGACCACCATTACTTTCAGCCGTGGAGAATCCATCAAAGATCTAAATAACTCCCCATATAATGAAAAAAAAGTAAGACTAGACAGAGAGACTGAATAAATAGTTGGAGCTACGTTATGACGTAGTTTTCGATATGGCTAACTGGAGGAGATAAGCAGATGGAGCAATTCAATCGGGTTCGGCATTAGTTCTTAACTATCGCAGACACTAAGGTAGCAAATTTTAAGAAATAAAGTAATGAACCGTCATAAAACTTCACGTATACGATCGCTGTAAAGTATGGAATAAATAGTAAGTAAATGATGTGTATATATAAAAATATAATAAAAGTACTGAGCCTGTGGAAGATAAAATTGAGAATACATTTATTTTTATTGGAAAATAACATTATGAGACCACATCTGGACCATTTTTTTTTTTTATGATATCTGCCATTTTTTCGGCAACACCATAATTCCGTTGCTAAGGAACTTCTATGGTTTCTGGTCAAAAAACTGTGACATATTTTTCACAGCCTTCTTTTGAATCTAACTTAACATCATTCAGGGAGTTCTGAAAAGACGGAAACAAACGATAGTCTGATGGTGCCAGGTCCGGGATATAGGATGGATGCATTAAAAGCTCTCTGTCAAGTTCTCTCAATTTCTGACGGGTCGTTTAAGTCGTATGCGGTCTGGCGTTATGCTAGACAATCGCAAGCGCCAGACCAGCGTTATGGAAGCGCCAGAGCGCACATCCTTTTGCCTTGACCAGTTCAGGTCAAGGTAGCAATTCAAGGTTTTGAATTGGTAAGTAATATCGTGCTAAATGTCGACAGCATAGGTCTGAGTCAATCGTTCTGCCTGGCGGCAGCAGATCGTGGTACACGATGCTCTTCCAATCCCATCAAACGCACAACATAACCTTTCTGGTCGTCATCAAAGGCCATAGAGCTTCTCCTCGCTTCGATCGCGATCTTTTTCGCATATTGTTGTCGTTGGTTATCCAATTTTCATCACTCGTGATCAACTGTTCAGAAATGGCTTGACTTCGTTACCCAGTAGAGATTCGCGGATACAAATTAAATTAAGTAAATTTTTGTCAATTATATCATGGGGAATCCAAAAGTCGAGGTTCTATTTGTAGCAGCTTTCTCTAAATGGTTTAACATTGTTTGGTGAAAGATGTTTAGGTTAATGGCGATATCATGACTTCTTACATGCCGGACTTCCTCGACTGTTGCCAGGATATCATTCATTGTTCTGTGATAGCTGCTTCTAGCGAGGAGCATCTTTGACATCGAAATTTTCAGAACGAAAACGACTGAACCATCTTATTGGCTGTTACTTTTAATGACTTATCTTGCCCATAAACAATAGAAATTTCTTCACAGGCCTGCGAAACATTTGTGCCTTTATCAAAATAAAATTGTAATACGTAGCGCAGTTTTGTAGAAATTTCACTCATCTTAACACCTGAGTGTAAGAATTTTAACACTTTTTGTACATCTAACTTTAAGAGAGATTTAACTTAAGATAGAGAAGAGGAAGAGGGAGAGAGAAAGAGAGAGAAAAGAGAGAGAGAATGTGTCTCATTACGAAAAACGAAAATAATTTCAGAAAGTGCTTCACTTGCAAAACAAAAAACGTAACTTGAACTTTTTTTTTAATCTTATTAAGAAAAAAGTTCATTTAAAAATGGGTCCGGAAACGTTTTTTTTTCCTAATTATAATTAACGAAAAATTTCGGCATGCGAGGACAAAATGATGTGATATTGTAATTTTTTGTAACTTAAATTAAGGGATAAATCTGATAGTTTAATATGAATTTTTATCTAAAAATTTAATAAAAACAAATTCCAGAATTATATCGTATAATACTTTTAACATTTTTTAACAGGTAAGTTTCACGATAAGTATTATTATTTTACTTTTAAAATGCAAAAATATTTTAAAAGAAAATCATAAAAAGCATGCGTACAAAGTTCTTAAAAATAGCATAAATTTTATATCACAAGCTAATGTAGTAGTAAGTAACAGAATAAGATATCGGCATACAAACGTTTTTATTAATAGTCCAAGTTAGGTAATATTTATTTATATAAATATTTGGCCTTATTTATATAATAAATAAAAAAATATTCGCCTTATTTATTTATATAAATATTTAAATATATATATTTCACCTTCATAAAAGTCACCTAACGGGCGAATAATAAATAATAATAAACTAATAAAATATGTCCTAAAGAAGATTCAAAATTCCCTCAGCAAAGACGGTTAAAAATAATCCAATGACGATATATTTTCATGATTGTATATCGCAGATTACAATAAATTTTCACCGCCACCTTCCAGATAACACAAATGTTTCACCGATACCTCCCTGATTACACTAAAGTATTTCCACCTCCTCTTCATAGATTCCACTAATATTTCACTGCCTCCTCCCAGATTACTTCAGTAACCAACAAATCAGAATACCATATATTCCTACCCAATCACAAGAATTAATAAGATTGACCAACTAAATGTAACCAATTTACACCAATCACAAGGTATAGGAAGTGACCGATCATTGGGCAGTATATTCCAAGTAACAATAATTCTCCTCTTTTAACCAATCATAAAATGTGAATAAAATTATCAATTGGAATAAAAAATATTCATTGATGAAAAAAGTACTGATCCTGAATGTTGCTAACACTTTATCGTATATTTTCACTATATTTTATATTTTATCAGATCCAAAGGCTCTCTCTCGATCTGTTTAGCCTCCGGAACTACCGTAAGGTATTACTTCAGAAGATGAATGAGGATGATGTGTATGTATGTGAATGAAGTGTAGTTTTTTACAATCTCAGGTCGACCATTCCTGAGAAGTGTGGTTAATTGAAACCCAACCACCAAAGAACATCGGTATCAACGATCTAGTATTCAAATCCGTATAAAAATAACTACCTTTACTTGGATTTGAGCCTTAGAACTCTTGACTTCGTAATCAGCTGATTTGCGATTTAGCGTTAACCACTAGGCCAGTCCGGTGAGCAGATTCAAAGGCTGAAAGATATCAAGAGAGAGAGCGAGAGAGAGATTATCATCGGTATTATATTATCCGATGTTAAACAATGCGTTACAATAGATCTAGCACTTTTCGACTGATAGAAACATTAAACTCTTTGTAGGCGATAAATTAACGTAATACCAATTGAATTTTTATGTACTTTTAAATGCAACAGTGGTATTATTAAACAATATATTTTCTTAGAATTGAAAATTCAAGTAACAAATTTTTCGTTCATTTCAGGTATTCGTTTAAAGAGTGGGAAGATCTAAAGGAATATATCAGACTTTTTATTTCTATTGTTCACTGGAAAATGAAGTTTATCAATACACAATAAAATAAATGATGCAGGTTTTAATCATTTTAAATAATGAAACACTATTTCGTAATTGCTGTTTCTATTTTAAAACAACAAATCTCTTTGTTAATGTAACGTTTTTTTTACATTAAAAACGAACATGATGATGAATTGGGACTGTATATTCTCAGTGATGATATGTCTCTGTATATTCTCATCTGATATATAATGGGGTAAATATTTCATAGAATCTTTTTACAATTTAATGAAATTTCACAGAATATATACAGTAAGGATTGTATAGTGATACCGGATACAATGACATATCGGATATAATGACCAAAAACTAATCTTGGTTGGTTTCATGTGCTGTCTATACGTAAATACAGTAAGCATATTGTTTATAATTACATCGATTGTAGTGACATATCGGTTATTATGACTTATGTTTTATACTACAATGTAACTTTTTATCGCTTATAATGACGGCAGAAAGGTATCTACATTGTATTTTTAAATATGCAGTATAATTTTTTTTTTAACCTTTTTCCTCACTCTTTCTCTCTTTCCTTTCTTTTCTCTTTATCTGTTTAGCCTCCGGAACTACCGTAAGGTATTACTTCAGAGGATGATGTGTATGAATGTGAGTGAAATGTAGTCTTGTACAATCTCAGGTCGACTACTCCTGAGAAGTGTGGATAATTGAAAACCAACCACCAGTTAACCTTTTTCCTGTACCAGACTACTGTAAACGGAAGCAGACATTCAGCTTGTTATTAAATTTTTGATGCGAGCTTATCATATCGAGCGGGTACAGTATTTTATTTTACATATCTTGTGTCATTCATTTAATAGTGATTTAATTATGACTTCACAATATCTGGTAGTTAGAAAATGATGAAACTAATAACGACATTGCCCAAGAATTAGACGTACATTCGACAATATCGGTGATATGGAAGAACTCTGTTCATCTATCGTAAGGTTCAGAGGATGAATGATGATGATGTGTATGAATGTGAATGAACTGTAGTCTTGTACAATCTCAGGTCGACCACTCCTGAGAAGTGTTGTTAATTGAAACCCAACCACCAAAGAACACCGGTATCCACGATCTAGTATAAAAATCCGTATAAAAATTTTTTTCTGATATGGAGGAACTGTGAAAAAATTAAGAAAAATATTAAAACAAATTCTATGAAATAAAAAAAAAAAAAAATACGGCCTGGTCAACATAATGATGCAGACCAAGCGCTGTTAAAATGGTTTAAATACCAGACGGCTAGTGATAATTTCCCTATTAGCGACAGTATATTGCAAATTAAGGGGAAAGACTTTTCTGAAAAATTCGGTATACACGTAAAATACCTTCAGTTTGGATACAACGGTTCCGTCAGAGTCATGATATTCTGACGGGCAAAAAAAGCGGCGAGGGGCTAGCAGCTCCAACCGGTGTATCAGAGAAATGGCTAGAAACCATTTGACCAAAATTAAAAAAGGGCTATTCTCACGAAAGACTCTACAGTGCCGATGAATCCGGTATTTTTTTTAAACTGACGCCAGAAAGAACCCTTCGGTTTAAAGGCGAAACGTATTCTGGGGGAAAAATTATCAAAAGAAAGAATAATAGCAATACTTATATTGCTATAAGTATGACAAACTGACAAAAAAATTTCTGGTTAAACCCCAGTGCTAAACTCCAATGTTTTAAAAATTTGAAATCGCTTCCTGTTATGTATGAAAGTAACAAAAAAGCTTGGATGACAAGTGATATCTTTACGTCTTGGTTACGAAAATGGTACTGTGAATTAAAGATTGAAAATGACAAATTCCACTGCTGTTTATTTACAACTATCCGGTTCATCCACATGTTGGAAATCTTTCGAATATAAAGTTAGGACCCTTACCATCGAAAAAGCAGCAGTCTTACAGCCCTTAGATCAAGGCTTGATCAAGTTGGTAAAAGTCCACTAAAAAAAAATCTAATTTTATAAATGACAGGATTTAGATAAAAATAAAAAAAAGGAAACACAAATAACTATTTTGGATGCTATAATTATGTTACAAAGATCATGGAATGAGGTTTCTCCGCTGACTGTAAAAAATTTTTTTCGACAAGCAGGATCTTCACAGGCTGTCAAAGTTACTGACGTCGCATGTGAAGAAGAATCTTTAGAAAGATTGGCACAATAGTCTGCAAAACCAATCGCTATCAATGCATTGTTTGAATATTATCAAGAGATTGACATTGATCTAGAAACGCATGAAACTATAACAAATGATGATATAGTGGCTTCAGTACTAGCAGAAATAGACAGAGACCTAGATAATCACAACGACGGTAATGATGAAGACATCAGCCCGCCAAATCTTCTAGAAGTTTTATCGGTAATAAAAACCGTTTGCCGGTTTCTCATTTTTACAGACATCAACCCGCCAAACCTTCCAGAAGTTTTAGCGGTTGAAAACCGTTTGCTGCTTTCTCAATTTTACATAAATTACTAATGAAGAAACAAAGAGTGTTTGTTTTGATCTAGAAAATAATAATTTTTAGTTTTGATGTGCGATAAGTATCGCCTTAATATTGTCGCCTCTCGGTCTATCTTTAACAAGATAGACCGAAATTTAAGTTTAATAAAACTTAAATTTCTTAAACTCTTATTTATGTTTATTCGACGTTATTTATATACATTCTGTCAGAATTGAATTTTAGTTCAATATTTTATTTATTTACTAGCAAATTTTAGCGAAGTTATGTCAGACATAAATATTACGCTTTCCGATTCCAGAGGAATACAAATGTTTTTAAGTTGTTGACTGGTTTGGTATATTCCTTTACCTTTTTTGGTCTTAAACTTAACATTCTGTTTACATAAAATACCTTTAGTTTTCTATTTCATACAATCTTATTTTCGTTTTCCCTTATAATTTATACTTCTACAATTCTTTCCAGATTGAGTGAAATTAACTATTCGTGAATGGTAACCTTTTCCTTAATATTTTATGATTTTGTCACATATTCTCTCATCTCCAGTTAATCTTAAAACCTCTTCATTTTGAACCCATCCATTTTGAATCCATATAGAAAAAAATCAGTGTTGCCAGAAATGTAGAGCAAAAAATTCTACACAAAAAAAAGCTATAAATAACAATCCGATCAGATCAAAAATAAGCTCTGTTAAGCTAGCACAAGAAATAGTAGGGTTGTATAAACTGCCTATGCAGAGAGATATGAGGTAGCCGGCGGTACGTAACAACACGTATGCGCGATAAACAAATACCTATAACTTTTGATGCACGATAGCTAATGCAAAAATATTGCAAAATATTATCTATAAATGATACCTAAAGGAATAAAGTTTGGTAAATATCAAAAAGCTTTCTGCATTTAGGAATAACATAGTATAATGTTGTCAGATCGAAGTATTTTCAAATTTGTTGATAAAAATAAAACCAAATTCAAAAAATGTAAAAACAATTTTGCGAATGTATTCTTTGGTGATTATTCTTTAGTAACCTTTTCTAACTGATCTGATCGACAGGAAAATTTGCTTTTATACCCACGTTTTGAATCTAGTGTCTACTCTTTTTTACGAATCTCTTTGTAATTCCTAAATATTTATCTTTGGAAAGCTCTTCATTGTATCCTTAATTGTGCTCATGTCCATTTTTTATTTTCAGTATGTAATTTCAAGATTTAAATAACCTAATTCAATACTTCTTGTTTGTTGTTTTTTACTTTTTTATTATTTATTTTGATTGCACGTTTGCTATGGACGTTAGCCATTAATAATGTCAACAACATTATCTATTCTAAAAACATTTAACTTAGTTGATTTACGGGAAAAGTTTTATTGACTCGTTATAAATTTTTTTTGTCGCATTCTATTATCACTTTTTAAAAATTTTATTATATGCAAACTCAATGATTTTTTTTTATCCTTAGGGGGTTAGGCTTCTCTTAGATTTTTTCTTCATTTTTTTATTCTCATATTTATATTTTATTTAAATCAAGATAATATTTTATTATTTAAATAAAATCTATAAAACATGAAAAGTAATAATTTATTTTTTTACCATATTTTAATTTCAACGAGATGGAGATAGTAATAATAATAAAAAAACAGTTTTAACATTTGTAAAATAATAAAATATTATATAAAAAATTGAAGACAGAAAGTAAATAAAAAATAACAGAAATTATTCTTTCTTACTATCTTGCATAACGAAAACATGATTATTATTAATATAGACCTGTTACTTTATTTTACAGCACTTTAATTGCGAAATATTTTAATTGGAAAATTTATTAGACTATACGTAGATAAAATATAAAACAATATTAAAAAAACTCAAAATCACGTTTTAGCCGTTAATAAAAAAAACAAGAAAAAAACAACAACACGGATTAATCTATAAACATTTTATTACAAATGCAATGAACTATGTATCTAATAGTAATTTTATAAAACGGATTAACACCTAACTTTATATTTATATATTTTTTTTCTTAGATTAAAATATTATACGTAGGAAGGTTAAATGTCAAATATTAAACTTTTAGTCTCCTTTAAGTAAATGTTACTTGAAAATAATAATTTCCATTAATTTTAATCATTACAACAGAAAATTAAATCAATAAATTTTAATTTTGTATAATAAAAAATTATATCAATTAAAGTTTTAAGTAATAAAAATTAATTAATAACTAATTAAATACAATTAATGATTTTTAATTCGTTTTTAGCTTAGTTTTATAATTTATTCTATATAATAATTTTTAATTACTTTAATTCAAGTAGTTAATTTAGTTTTAAATTATTTTTAAAAAATATATATTAAATCGAAATTATTATTTGTAATACATTTTTTTTTTGTTTTGTTTTAATGGAGGAGTTTTCTTACATATAATAATTTATTTCCAATAATAATATTTATCATACTTTGTGAATTACACACATGTATTATCTGTTTCTTCTACTTATTTATTTTATTTTTTTTACCCTTTTTCTGAATTCTTATTTTCCTAATATTTACTTTCAGGTTTTCAGATTTCAACGGAAATATCCATTTTGACTATTTCTGAATCCAACTTAACTAATATTCTTGTACGTACCAACGTATTTCAAAAACGATTAGCCGCAGTATGTTGAAATTTTGGATTTAATACTGTTGTAACATCTAGTTGTATACCTTCCCTTTTGACTGCAATCGAATGAATCAAATGGGTCCAAAAAAGTCCAGAAATCTAAAAAATTAGATTTTGAACTTTTTCTTAACTGAAGTAATAAGAGCATTGAGAGCTTTTCAACGATAACATAAGCGGTACTTATTTTCATTGGTTCCTGATGAAAATAATTTGGCTTAGGAAATAAAATTAAATTAATAAAATTAAAATTTCATTTGGCGAAATATTTTATAAGTATTAGTTGAAAACGAATCATCTTTGTTTATTTCAACTATTTTCTTTATTTTCACTCGTAGAACAAGTCCAGAAAGAATTTTCAGATATGAGAAATTGAGAACATACATAAACATTGGTCCAGAAACGTTTAGTTTTCAGTTATCTTATATGAAATATCTTCTTTAGAATTATTTTACCAATGATGAATATTTAGGATTGTTTTTAAAATTCAGTCCCGCTTTTAATTTGCTATTTGGCGATATAAATAGATGGTCCTTGCTTACCTACAGTTATTTTAATCAAACGTCAGCTAATAGCAATAACATTTATAATTTACAGTTGGTAATTCCACCAAGATTTATGTACGACGAGTAATCCAATTTTTTATTGCAAAAAAAATTCTGTGGAAGAAATTCACATGGAAATTTGTAACGTTTACAGGCTGAATATTATCAGTGAAGAAAATAATAAGATAGTGGTGTTTTCCGTTTTAAGCAGAGTGAATGAGCATTCATTATAAAGAATATAGCGGCCGGTCACAGTGTGACTGAATGATTTGATTTGTCAAAAAAAATTTGTGAAAAATTTGTCAAAAAAAATTAAATAAAACCCATTACTTCTTCGTGTCACAGTTGTCGTTAATGTTTCTCGATCATTAATTTATGAACTTTTGGCTATAAAAAATTGTGTCCAAATATGTACAGACACACTCACACAACACACACACACAAGGCAAAACGTTTTGCTGTAGCGCAAAAATTGTTATGACGTTCCGAAAATGAAGGTTGTGAATTTTTTGATGGCATAGTTACTGGAGATGAAACCTTTTTTTTCCCTATCTGAGTCGGTCCTCCAATCAAGTATGGCTCAACTCAGATAGGGACAACTTGCTGTAGCAATTCGCTACAGCGGACATCAGGATTTAGGATAGGTTTTAAACTTTATTTAGAATATACAACAATGGGGGTCTTTTGGGTTAAACTTCTTTAATGGAAAGGTTGATCACTTTTATTCGTGTTTTTTTTTCCTTTTCGTTTTTAGTATTGTGACTTATGTGCTTAGTTTTCCACTTTTTATTTTTATTATTTATAGGACAGGGTTAACTTCTTATTATACAAGTGCATTAACTGCTTCTTAGGTCTTATCCCGCATTCAGAGAGAGGGCTATTTGGAGTCTCCAGTCGCTCCACACCTAAGCATGACGCACCTCAATCTCACTAGTGGGGCTGTCCACCCCCTCCCTAGAATCAGGATCAGAAACACTGCGATCTATCAAGTTTTTCTTTCCCTCGTATCATTTGAACTATCAGATTCTCAACTTCTCGCCATGCATTCACTGAGGACAAAATGTATTGTCCCAGAGAATTAGGGGTCAAGCGCTCCACCTCGGTAGCAGTCCTTTCTTCCTCCCATCTTGGGCCTGGAAGAGCATAGAGATGAAACCTGGTTTTCTTATTCGAACATTGAGATAAAACGGTAGTCACTGCGATGGTGGCATTAATCTTCTACATTGTAGAAGTTCAAACAAGAACGTTCAGCTTATCTTTGGGACAAAAAAGGTTGTTTTGCTTGACTAATTTAATGATCGTTAGATTATGAATACCGATACGTATTGTGAAACGTTAAAAAAAATATTAGAAGAACAACAAAATAAAAAACAAACGATGTCCGTTGATATCTCGCGGGATGTTGTTTTTCCCATGAGCAGTCCCCGGCCACACACGCCATATCAGAAAGGGGATTAGAAAATTTTTTGAAAAATTTTTTATCATCCACCATATAGTCCTTACTTAATTTCCCAGTGATTATTTTGTCTTTTTTTATCTTAAGCCATGGCTTGTATCACATAAGTTTGTCAAACGGCGTTGTTGCGTGGTTTAAGTTGCTAGTGGCGAAATTTCTTGAAGAGAGAAATGCTAGAAAAGTAGCCAGTAAAACTATAAAAAATTTGTTATAGTTGAAGGCAGGTATGTAGAAAAAAGTAGTATACATATACTCTATTGTATATACTAAGTAGTAATAAAATTTGTTCGTATTCAGTTTTCTTTATATTTCAAAATTGAACTTCCTTTAAATACACGTCTCGATCTTTCTTAAAACAAAATTTAATTGAAAATAAGCAACGAAAATTTGAACATCAAAAAAAAGAAAAGAGTATAACATTATCAATTAGGTTAAAATCTACTTAAAATTAATTAAGTCGTTTGAGGGTGAATTACTATTAATCCCTAAAGCTCCGTTAAGGTATGAAATAAATGATGGAAGATATTTCAATATAAAAGATCTCCCTCAAAAACTATCTTTCTTTAAAAATACGTCACGCTCTGTTTTAAATCATCGACAACCAAGTTTTCTATTTTCTATAGAATAACAAGCAACTTTACCATCTTTATCGCTTTATATTTCGAAGAGAAATAATAGAATTGAAGTCGCAGATAACAAACAGAGGGTAAATTAACTAATCTATAATACGTAAGTTATCGGAACGTGATCGCTTCTTTATAAACTAGTAATCCTACCGTGACCGTATTATAAAATCAGTACTATATTACTGAAAATGTAGCCTTAGGGAACCTAATTCCAGATTTAGAACTGATAAATATGATTAACCTAGACGAATTAATATGATTATGCATTAGAATTAATTTTTTATTAGTTAAAAAAAAAATCTTTTATTTTAACAATACATTACTATAAATCAAAGTAAATTATTTTACATAATCAACTGTTAATAATTTATAAAGCGGTAATAAATATTAACAGGTGTTTATTAATATGTTATATAACTTTTTTTTTTATGTAAGGTTATGTTATTTAATTAACTTCATCCTTAGTATAATTATATTAATGGCGTAGATATTTTTAATAGTACAATTATAATACATTAGTATTATAATACGCTTCTTTTTTTCTATATATTAATTGACTAATGCGATTATTGTTATTACCAGTTTATAATTAAACATAATTTTTTTCACTCGACCATAAATAGAAGGTACCTTATTCAACATATAAGTATTTAATACTATGTCATGACTTTGATAACCTTCGAGTTGTGTAAAAGAATGTAAGTACAAACATACCCTTACATATATACACTCGTATAATATAAAAAAATACATTATTATAAATTCTGAATGAAAATGAATCTTTTTATTGTTCTTTAAAAAAAAAAATCCTGTACTATTTATTAAAAAGAATTTATTTTTTTAAAAAAGTATATATTTTTAACCTATAAATTGGCAAAATCACGCATATTTTCCTTTAATTTATTATATGAATATAATATTATTTATTGTACAGTATGTAATGAAAATTCTATTGAAGTACGAGTAAATTAAAAAAAAAAAATTTTCTTGATATTTAATAACTTAACTATAAATAATTATAAAAAGATATACATCATATGATTAAAATTTATTGTTTATGTATTCATATTATGTATTTTACAGACAACAAGTTGGTTATTATATTTTAAAACCGAGTTGAATATACAATTTAAAAAATTAATAAAAAAAAAAAAAGAATATACGAGGGTAAGTCAATATTTATCCGCAATTTAGTTATATTTCTGTTTATGTTGGTAGTACTGTCGTTTTTCGTCGATGACACATGCTTTGTTTATTTTTTGTTATGTCTATGCAAGTTTCAAGCTTCTAGATTAGTTTCGTTATCGCTGT
>JAAAKQ030050045.1:0-16317 GCA_010016005.3 Zanna intricata | reverse complement strand
TTCATTCACATTACTCAATATTCACAATAACTACAGTGTTAGTGGGTGTACAAAGGTAATCAGAATAGTTAAACCAAGTTGAGATTAATGCACTTTTATCTATGGCTAGATATTAGCTTATATTGCTTAAACAATTAATGTATATATCATTAAGAGAGTATTTTTGTAATAGTATTTATAAATACATGTAATAAATATATGCAAGTCATGGCTGTTACCTGTAAATGTGTAATATTACTAGACTGAATACTTTCTTTGTCACTGTCACCAAAAAACCGAAGTGTCTTTGAACTGTACGGTCTGTCTGTTTGGTAATCAAGTGTTTCTTCTTCAGGTAATGGTGCTGTAGTTTTCCTGTCCTGTTATAAAAAAATAAATAACTTTAAAAATACCAGAATTCTATATCTATATTCAATATAATACAATTTTTCATTAAACACATAACTTACGTTCTCTGAGCTTGCTAAACATAATAAAGCCATATATAAAACAATTTTAACTGAAATAAAAAGTATTGAAATAGGCCAAAAAATCAAAACAAACTGTCTTAGTTTCACTGACATTTTGGTCTTTCTAGCAAGCAACATTGACAAAGCTAAAGTATAGATATTAAAACTTCAAAACATTGCATATAAAATTGGCCTCAAAATATCATTTGAAAAGACAGAAATTATGTCTCATAAACCAATACAATTAAAAGAAGTAAACATAAATGGTAAACCAATTTATATACCTCAAACAAATAATAAGCAACCAAAATAAATAACCTCAATTCAAATAAAAACAAATTAGCTAAAGAACAAAAATTAACCTGATATACCTACAGTAAAAAAATGTGTATCCATAAATGCAAACATCAGATACTACAACAAAGTTATAAAACTGGAATCCACATATGCAGCAGAAATACTCTTTCACCTGAACGAACAATGTAAAAGACCAACAGACTCTAGAAAGTCAAAAGAAGAATTGGAAGAACCTCAATCAATAAAAAGTACCTAAAAGATGGGCAGTGGTGGATTGTGGCCAACAAAATCATGTAAAAAGTTAGAACCCATCACTGATAACTAAAGTAAGAGAAGACCCTTTGGACACATCATGAGGATGCAATAGCCAAGACTTCTGAAACAGCTGGTACAATAAAATGTTAACTCCAAAAACATCAAGACAGGAAGAAGATCAGAGAAATAAGAGATTCTGAAGGAAATTAGCCTTACACCAGGAAACACCATGGAAGGTAAGCTAAACAAAAAATTCAAGAACAAAAACACTTCCTTCACACTCACAAGAAAGAAATTCACAACATTAACATTTTCAACACCAGAAAGAGCCAAGAGATCGGAACATATGGAAAAAATTAGAAGGGCTGCAAGACTTGAACAATCTCTTCAGAGAGATTTGGATAATGGATAACCTGTGGTCATAAAAGATGAAAAAAAGTATTGAAATAAAAATTAAAATATGAACTGGAATTTATCAACTTGAATTAAGGACAGAAGGCATTGGTAAAACTGTAATTATGTAACCCACCTACCAGATTTAAAAATTTATTAATTTTGATCACAGTACCCTGAATACTTCTCATTTTTAGTTTTGCAGAATAATAACAATGACAACTGCAATACCACGTAACTTTTACAATTAAGGAAAATGTGATGATTATTTATATGACAGTCATTTAGTGGTATACGGGAGGGCTACTAAACAACATGAGAATTCTTACACTAGTGTAGATAGCTCCAAATCACACACAGATCAAAGGGTGCTGTTTTCAAAGCAATTATCCCAAAGCTTGTAGTTAAAAATAAACTAAAATTATCTTTATCAGATAGATCTCAACTATGGTTTCACAAAGTTTACAGATTACAATCAGAACAGATCATTTGGTCTCTGGAGATCAGATTAATATAAGCTTCTCTGTTGGCAAGATCAACTTATTCATTGTTATTTCAATATTACAATACTTCAATATTGTACTGCTTGTTATTTCAAGCAGTACAATAGACAAAAAGATGGTAGCATTTATCCTTGACATTAAGACATTAATAGTGGATCAAAGATATGCTGATTTTCTGAATACTGAACAGACAAAATGTTTAACTTACAGCAAATGTTATTGAGTTGACTGTAAGTTAAACTTTCTCTTTTTCTGTTTAGCCTCCGGAACTACCATAAAGTATTATTTCAGAGGATGAATGCGGATGATATGTATGAATGCGAGTCTTATACAATCTCCGGTCGACCACACCTGAGAAGTGTAGTTAATTGAAACCCAACCACCAAAGAACACAGGTAACCACGATCTAGTATTCAAATCCGTATAAAAAGGTGGTAGGAATTGAATAAAAACCTTTACTAGGATTTGAACACTGTAAGTTAAAATAAATTGCTTTAAATGCACACTAACACAAATTATCCGTTTGGATCTATCAGAGCAAATAATCTCATTGAATTAAGCTTATATGCAACATTGGCTTATATACTTAGCTTATATACAACTGTTAAAATTTTAATTTAGTAATTTCCAACTTCTTGCAAGGTGATAATGCAATAGTGGACGCTACCATGGATGAAAAATAACTGATGAACACGTGTTCATGAACATGTGTTCAATACCAAGAGTAGAAACTAAATGTTTAGCTTGAATATTGAAAAAGGTGAAGAGTGATGATGTTAAGAAAATTAACCATGAAGCATGTTTCTATACACGTGGGATGTAAAGGGTCTGTCTTACTCATATAACTATAACCAAGTTGATGTCATTCTTACCAGAGAGAAGGCAACTATTAAAATACTTAGTAGAGGGCTAGATGAAAAACAATTGGTGTAAAAACAATCTGAATGTAAGAAAGCTTTACGAATACACTTAATTCAAAAGAGGTAACTCACTTAACATTACACAGTGAAATAAGACTTCATTGATTGAAATATAACTTAAAAGCCTACATGAAAATAATAGAAATAATAACAAAAAATGTGTTTAAATCAATTATAACGTTGATGAACTCATTCTTAAGTTATTATTACAAGTTTTCCTTGAATCTAAATTTCATTTAGATTTGACACAACCTTGGTTTTCACACCTACAAACCTATGAAGTCAGTTATTTAATAAAGTGGTAATAACTCAAAATGTGGGGTCTGGGATAAATAATAATCTATAAGTATCTGATATAGTAAAGCAGAATCATCATAATACAACATAACTGGTATAAATAAATATAATCCTTTTTATGAACAATAAAGTTTATGGTTAAACAACAATAATTTATTTAGGGTTATTAAATTTTTTTTTTTTTAATATTAATTTTACCAAAAAATATATAAATAACTAGAAAAATATTATCTAGCATGATATACCTCCAAAACTGTAGAGCAAGGATGGGTGATGGGGAAAAATGACTATGAATCATATTTCTATATCCATAATATTGAAACGGACAGTAAGGATCATATCAACCATTAAACTGAGATGATACCATCACTGCTAGAGAGAAGACTCATTTGTCACTGGATCTGACAGTTTAATTAAGTACTGGCTAGTTATTTTTATACGCTTTTTTTCTACACTTTGAAATTGGTAAAACCAAAATAAAATAAATCACAGTTATTTTAAAACGAATAATAATGAAAAAATGGTTGTAATGAAGGTCTGAAATGGTCAATCAGGGAATTTTTTGAAAGTGAGATAAAGAAACTGGTGTAAAAATACGTAACATATGCTAAATTCAATGATGACTGTGTAAAGAATATTTAAAAAGATTTTATTTCAGAAAAATAAATTTTTCCTTGTCTTCTTTGGTTTATTTCAAAGCAGATATAACTTGGAAATAAGAAAAGACTTCTGGTACAAGACATTAGAAAAAAAAACAAAACTATTTAGTTACTCACCTGCATGGAAAGTTCATTTAGAACTGGATTATTAAAAATCAGTAATTAACAGGAACTGATAAATTAAACAGGCTTTAATTATAAGAAAGTATTCTTACTTCACAAAACATTATTAAGAATCAACTCATTGAGATGTTATAAGCATTCTATTTGCATATAAGCATCAATTTGAAAAGGAAAACAATTTACTATCTTTTGTAATTGTATACAGATAAGAATTTTAATATATCAAAAAATAAAGAAATTTAATATAACATGCCAATGCTGAAAGTAGAAATAATACAACCTATATGACTGGAAAAAAAACAAAACAATTCAATAAAATTATACAATTCTTATTTTAAACGTCAGCATAAAATAAGCTTTCATGTAAAATAAAGCAATAGGAGTTGGTGTATATAATGCTTAAATGTCAATCTCATGACTGTTATTAAAAAAATAAATAAATGTAGTTCAAGTTTTTCCTCCTTTAATCCACCTTTTTACTCCTACTGGCAAGCTAGTACTTAATCTGAATACCTCTTTGAGACTACTTATGATTTAAATTTGCAAGATAGTGATGCAAAGAACTTGAAACCTGACAACTAGTCTTAATGCCTATTCAGTCTTTGGATCACTTTGTTGGATCGAATTATTTTATTTAGCAATTTTATATTAGAATTAATTAATCATACCCTTCTATTCATGAGTTACCTAAGTCCATCAAAATTTTCTTTTTATTCATTCAGTATAAATTACATGTGCATTTTGGCACACTCATACAGAAATAAAATTTGTGGTAATACACTAGACCAGTACCTATTTTAAAGTGTACTTAGAAGAAATTTCATTTGTTTTTACCTTAAATACTAAAAACATGTTACATTAAACAAAATCTATCATACTTTTTGCTTAGATCTTCTAGTAAGAGATTTAAACCATGTAGAATCATTTTTAACTGGAGTAGCAACTCTTCGCCTAGTAGCATAGTGTTCTGCTTCCTAAAAACAATTAAAATAAAATATATTAATTCAAAATAAAAATCATATCACAATAAAAAATATTTACAAACATTCACAACCTCATCATAATATTGTTTTTCTGCCTTGATGTTCCTTGCACCATTTTTGTCCATATCTCTCACTAAACATTTGAGTTCCTGATATTTCCCACTTCCTTTAGTCTTGTATATAGTGTCAACTCATTTTCTCTTCTTGGCATTCTCATAATTTAGTCAACCTTAACTCTTGGTATCTTCTACTTATCCTTCTGGAACTGTGTCAAACACTTCCTTATTTTAGTTTCAATCTTTCTTTTAATTTGCCCTACATAACCTAATTACAGATATTGTCTTAGCACACTGATTTATTATCTACTCTTTAATTTTAACATTATTTATTTGAGGACAGAGAATAATTTTTTTTAGACAAAGCAGTTAACTTAAAGTAGTGATTATTAAATAAATTTAGGTATATGACACGAGGATATTTAGCCAGAAAAGTTACAAGTCACTAAAAAAAAAATATTACACCTGTTCACAAGTATACTAAACATCAAACATCTCATGCCTCTCTCTCTTTTTCTGTTAGCCTCCGGAACTATTGTAAGGTATTACTTCAGAGATGATGTGTATGAATGTGAATAAAGTGTAGTCTTGTACAATCTCAGGTTGACCACTCCTGAAAAGTGTGGTTAATTGAATCCCAATCACCAAAGAACATTGGTATCCACGATCTAGTATTCAAATCTGTATACAAATAACTACCTTTATTAGGATTTGAACCTTAGAACTCTCGACTTCGAAATCAGCTGATTTGCAATGTCGCATTGGTTCATCTCATGCCTGGGTTATTAGGAAAATTTACGGATTAAATAGTCCCTCAGCCTATTTCTCTGAGCAGAATACTCTATTAGATATCAGTAATCCAAATCCATTGAAATATAGGTGTGCATATCATTTACCAAACCTCCCAGTGATAAAATTCTCTTTTTCCACTCCTTTTCCATATCCTTGATCTACTTTTCTTTTCATTGGATTATAATGGACGGAATCACACCACCCAAGAAATCATTTTAATGATATAGGAATCATATAAATAGCTAGATCTGCCTGTGCATTTTTTCCAGGGATTGGTCTTCTATCTTCTGTCTGTTGGTGCAAAGACGTTTAAAAGTTTACCCAAATCTCTTAATCTCTCCTAAAATATAAATAAATATTATTTTCATTTTATGCATCAATTGAATGAAAATTCCACTTAAGTGCATGAGAATTGATTCAATTAATAAGAATTCTTGTGAAACAATAAACATTTTTAAACTATATTCTTCGTTAACAAAAAGTAAGTTTTTGCAAATAATCATTTGGGTTTAAACTAATGTATGGAGAACACAGAAATATAATTAAGAAATTAACAGAAGATTGAGAAAAGAAAAATAAACTGAGGTGAATTTAAAGTACGGTTTCTATGAGATATTGATTTTTAAACATACAAAAACCACTAGAAAATATAAACTCATCCTCAGTTCATGCTAATTTTAAATGATCACATGAATAACTATTAACACGCACGCATGTGTATACTCATACACAAAACTTTACAATCAACAAATACCTTACGAAAATGTATTTGAATGATTGAAAACAACTCCAATCATATCGATACGTTTATAAATTCATTGGTGTTTTATATATATATATACACACACAAGTATATGTATCTTAATCTAGGTTTAGTGGAAAATAATATATGCAATTTGTTAAGAGTAAAATGCCAATCAAACACCTACTGATCTTTGATTAATTTATAATCGTTATTGCCTGCCAAGTTACTGTATAAAATCTGCAGCCCCCAGAGCATGTTCTGTAATGCTTGTCAAAAAAAAAAAATGTTATTTCACTTCTTTGCATAACAGAATATATTTAAGCAACAATTATGGTTATTAATTATTGCAAAAATTCTGAAGTGGTATAAGATTTATTATTGATTCATAGGGTATTATAATTAATTCCTTACAAGAGTAATACATCAAGACTAATTATAATTATTGAGGAAGAGCATAGCTTATTTTTAATGATGGCTTAAAGAGATAACCACTTTGGAATTATGATTGTGTTGTTGCAAAATTAAGTTGAGTGAAAGTTTTAATCCATAAACTAATAGAATCTCATTCATGATGTTTTATTCTTGTAGATGGTCCTTCATGTCTGATTTAAAATAAAGAGAGAGTTATATTACATTATGTAAAACATGACATAAAAATATGGACAAGCCTGGTTTACTGCTATTGGCTTGTTTGTAAATATAAATAAATTGTGCTATTTTAAATAACTGTGCAAAATATAATTTTAATGTCACTACTACAAATGATGATTATATCTTTTTAACAGCTAATTCTATGTAAACAGCTGTTTCTTTTATCAGTAGTGATGAATAATTTCTGTTAATTAAGTAATAAAGTCCTAATTAATTATAAGATAATTCTTTAGGAATTTAAATGTGATATGAAAAAGGATTTAAATTAATTGGCTGAAATTCATGAGGTTCACCAAAAACCACCAAGAAATTAAAAGATAAAACGATACTACTTCAGATGTTTAATGACGATTACACTGTTGCGTCTCACCAATATGGATGGTATCAATTTAAAAGCAGTGTTGCCACACTGCTTTTAAGAAATCTTTAGATACAAGCTGTGGTGTAATCTTCTGCTGGGAAATTTTGGGATTGATATGACTGAGATTGCCAATGAGCTTCATGCAAGGTTTTATAGAGATGAAATGTATCAGGTGTCAAACATCAGAGCAGAGTGGATGAGCCTACTTCTTCTCTTATACTAACATTCAAACTTCCCATACACCGGAGAAAGTAAGAGAGGGTTACCTGTAGGTTCGTGTACAACCATTCAACCCCATCCCAAGGTGATGTTTCCAATGTCAACGGTATGAACATACTACATCTTAATCGAAAACTACAGAGTGTGTCGATGCGCTAAAGAAGGTCTCAATGATACTAACTGCAAAGAAAAGAAAAAATGTTCTAACTGTGGTGGATTACATTCAGCACGCTTACGAGATTGCCCAACATTCAAAGAAGAGAAGGCAATTCTCCAAACTTTTATCTTGCAAAAACTAGATTTTCTGCCACACCTAGAGAATATAAAAAGACTCTGAACTCCCAGAACCTGGTTAAACCAGACATTTGCCGCCGCTACAGTAAGCCATGCCCATGCAATTATAAGTCAACAATGTGGGTAGGCAGTAAGTTAAAAGCAACTTGTTCAGATGATATCTGCACAGGTTACTTCGCTCACTGCCATTTCTGTGCTAAACAAGACGAACAGTTGTGTATCGAAAACCACTTCAATCACTACACCACTAAAGAAAACTCCCGCTGCAGCAACTGTGCAGCAAACTACCAAAATCCCAATGAAGGGCTCTCTAAAAAAAATCGTCACCTGGTATAGTATCTCCGGCATCCCAGGTTTTAAAATCACCATCACTATCTCGAGGTCTCTTCGAGGATATGGAGGCTGAAGTGCCTGAAGAACTTCCTAAAAATCATTAATACCAAAAGGAAAAACCCGATAATATTTAACAAGTAATCCGCATGCAGTTTTTATATATGAAAAGTAATTTCTACAGCTACGAATATTTTTCAATGGATTGTTTGAGGTCTCTGTTCCTGCCGTGAGGATATTGAAATCCTCATAAAGAAGAAAACCCTTTAATACTGTGTCTGTAGGAGACTCACCTCCGCACCCAGAATGATGTGTCCTTTAGCGGATACGTCTGCGAAAGATATGACTGTCAAACTGAGGAAAGAGGACGTCAGGGTGTACCTTTATTCTAGAATCGTGATATCATGGCAGCCACTCGTAAACCGATAGCGACAAACATCCTTGCAATCTCAAAGAAAATAATGGCGCCATTCCAAATTCTGGTATTAATGAGTTTGATCTATCCAGTCTTTTTTCCCAAATTCTCATACCCTACCCAATAATTGACGATTTCAACGTCCATCATCATTCTTGGGGCTCACCATCATGTTCATCCCGTGGATCAACTGAGGCTGAACTTATTGATCTCTGCTTATTGACGATTTACAGACGACTTATTGATGATAGTACAGATTTGTATCATCTTCATCTGATGCATCTTCGTGCATTGATCTGTCCCTATGTACAGACAGTACCTTAGACAGAACCTTATCTATCTAATAAGGTTCAACAACCTTATTCCCAGGTCTTACCTTGTACGTTTTCAAACCTTCTTTGGAAACGAGACCGGTTGTAATCTCATTCGGTAATAGTGATATGCCTCAAGTCATCCACGCAGACAAGTGGTTCAGAAAGCGGACTGGATTGGATAAAGGATTCTTTTGGCTGATATGGCAAGAGCGGTAGGGTGATCCACCAACTTCGAAATTTACACACCAAATTCTCGATAGCCCCATTGAATTCATTCCTTTAACATCTGGGAAACCGAAGCGGCCTGTTGTTCCTTGGTAGGATGAGGACTGCAGGCGCACACTAAGGGACCGGCGAAGGGCTTTATGTAATTGAACTAAATTGCTATGCACCTTCGCAACGCGAGGGCTGTTTGCCGTAATCGAGTGTCTACGTGTGCTAAACTGAATTCTTGAATCAATTACCTCGAATCAATTTCTCGCACAACACCGTTATTTGTTGTATGGAGAAACCATGTGTGGATCGGTTCAATCCGCCGCAGCCGATTGAACTGCAAAGTGGCGAAAATCTTGTTACCGTGCCAGATGATATAGCGACCACATTTGGAAGGTCGTTAGGGCAGTTTCACTTAGATCATCATACTACCTGAGTTTGTGAGATTTTTTATCTTCAGTGTTTTTGTCACATGTTGTCACGCCACATCATTTTGTGGTTTTATGCAGCTCTCCAAGAATCCCTATCTAGTGCCAGTCATTTCATTTCGGTATACTCCTACATCCTATATCCCTAAAAATTTGTTTTACTTATTCAAACCGTTGCCTGCCTGCATAATTTTTTCCAACTACGAGTACCTTCCCTCCAATATCAAAGCTTTAACTATATTTTTCCGAACGTTCCTTTTTTCATCGATTTGCGGCAACACATCTTCATTTGCCACTTTATCCACCCATCTGATTTTTAACATTTTCCTGTAACCCCACATTTCGAAAGCTTCTAATCTTTTCTTCTCAGATACTCCTATCGTCCAGATTTCACTGCCGTATAGAGCTACGCTCCAAACATATACTTTCAGAAATGTTTTCCTGACGTTTAAATTAATTTTTCAAGCAAATTATATTTCTGACTGAAAGCTCGTTTTTCCTGTGCTATTTGGCATTTTATATCGCTCCTGCTTCGTCCATCTTTAGTATTTCTACTTTCCAAATAACAAAATTCTTCTACCTCCGTAATCTTTCTTTTCCTACTTTTAAATTCAGTGGTCCATCTACATTATTTCTACTACATTTCATTACTTTCGTTTTGTTCTTGTTTATTTTCATGCAATAGTTCTTGCGTAGGACTTCATCCAAGTCATTCAAAGTTTCTTCTAAATGTTTTTTACGCTCTGCTAGAATTACTATAGCATCAGCAAATCGTAGCATCTTTATCTTTTCACCTATTACTTCAGATCTAAATTGTTCTTTAAGTTCAATAACTGCTAGTTCTATGTAAATTAAGACCTAAAATTAGATGCAAGAACTAAATTTCTGCAGTCGATACAAGTAGCGCCATCTCTCGGACAACCAAGGAACAATGTAGTACGATGTATGACGAGTGTGTGCGTAAAATTTCATCACGTTTCCTCACTCCAGTCTCGAGTTATATTCGGCGCGTACGTTGTGCTCATGTGTCCTTCTGCAAGCCTGCGACATGGAACTGAGAAGCGCAATAAAAGTTTGTGTTCAACTTCAAATCTCTTTCGTTGAAACTTATTCTATAACATAGCAAGCATTCGGTGATGAAGCTGCATCTCAAACTATAACATACACGTGGTAGAAGCCGTTTAAAGATGGTAGAAAGTCGTTGGATGACGACAAACGAAGCGTGAAGCTGTTCACGATGCAAATTTTGCGAAAGTGCGCGCGCAACATGAGAAACTGTTCCCATTGGTAAAACTGTTAATTCTAAATTCTATTTGGAAGTAATGAGACACCTGATGCGTCACATTCGTCGAAACCGGCCTGAATATCGAGATCCGGGCAATTAGATTTTCTTACACGACAATGCCTCGGTATACATGGTGAAAGTTTTAACACTTTATTAGAACGCAAATCAAATCACAGTCTTATCGCGTCCGCCCTACTCATCGGATTTGGCTCCAGCAGAATATTTTTTGTTCCCGAAACTAAAGTTTAAGATGAAAAGCTGCTTTTTCGACGACATTCCGGTCGTCCAAAGGGATTGCACCGAGCAACTGTAGTCGATCCCACAAAGTGATTTCTCCAGAGCTTTTGTAGGGCTCTAATGGCGTCGTAAAGAGTGTACAAATACAGAAGGGTTCTACGTAGATGGCTGATCTGAGTAATTTCGTCGAGTAATTTATCTTTAATTCTGTGTTTTATTTAAATTAGTTCGAGAACCTTTCAGACATTGATTTTTTCTCTTTACATAAATATTTATATGGCTAAAAAATAGATAAGAACTCATACTTAATTTTCAAAAATTTAATACTTTTTCCACTAAACGTTGTTTTTATGATAAGTATTTTGGAAAATGTCTTTTGTTCTTAAAAATAACTTTTTTTTAAAAAACTTATACTGAATGGAGTATTTTGTAATATTTAAATAACTCTACTAAAGATGTTTACTAAAGATCTTTCGAATTATAAACCGGTTATTTTTCCCAGTAATTATCAGATTTTTAACGAAATGGCTTATAAATAGTAATAAAATCTATTTTTATTTGTTAGTGTTTTTCTTTAAATTAGTTCGGGAACTTTTCAGACATATTGTGTAAATTATTGGAATAGGTACTCGAAATAAAATAATCTTTTGATAAATGTAGTGATAATTCTAATAGATAATCCTTATAGTTGTTATTGGAATACATGATACAAAACTTTGTTTCCAATTTTAAATTTGACTGTCTATTTCGTATCATAAGCATAAATTGAAGGTAACTTGTCATTCAACAAAATTCACTTCAAAAAATGTAAAACGTAAGCAACATTTAAGTGTATGGCTTACTAAAAAGAAAAAAAAAGTGCAGCAGTTTCCCCTTTTTTTTTTCTCCACTTAGTGAAGACTTAGTGGTATACTACTGCATATTAGGATGACAAGTGAAACCACAACCTACTTACAACAGGAGGTGGGTAAATAGTGAATCGTTAATTGTAAAGTAAGTAACCCTTGACTCATCTCACTTGCAGCTCAGACATTTAAATTTTCATGGCCTTAAAAAAACTATACGACAGATTTTATAAACCATAAAATTACTTAAACATACTGTTTTACTCAAAAGGAAATACACTCAATGGTTGGCAATGAATAAGAAAAGTCATGTTATGTGACTTTTTCAGAAAAACTTTGTTTTACCTATACTAATATCACTTTTACCATTAAGTCTCACAAAAAAAAGGGAAGTGAAGCAATTCCCCTTTCTTGTCTCCAGTTAGTCTAATATAGTATTGGCTAACAGTATGTCAAGTGTAAACCTAGTCAAGTGTAAGATAGAGAGAGAGAGATAGAGAGAGAGAGAAAGATAGATAGATAGATAGATAGATAGAGAGAGAGAGAGAGAGAGAGAGAGAGAGAGAGAGAGGGAGGGAGAGGGATATAGGGATAGAGATGGAGGGAGGGGAGAGGGGTAGGGAGAGGGAGGGAGAGGGAGTGGGATAGAGAGGGAGGGAGGGGGAGATAGGGGGAGAGGGAGTGGGAGAGAGAGGGAGGGAGAGGGATAGAGATAGAGAGAGATAGGATGAGTCAGTGGGAGCGGGAGGAGTTGGTGAGAGGAGTAGTGGATGGGTGAGAGTTGGAGGGGGAAAGGTGGTGATGGGAGAGGAGAGTGGGCAGGGACGGAGAGAGAGAGTGTGAGTGTGTGTGTACTTTTTACTTCCTTGTACGAAGTAAAGGAAGAATTGTGATCGCGAAAAATTCGGTTTTCAGATTTCAACGGAGGTATCCGTTTTGACAATCCTTGAATCCATTTTGTCTAGTTTCGACGTAACATCTGTAAGTACAGACGTTATGCAACAAGTACAGCGTAACTCAAAAACGACAATTTTTTTTTTTACATTACTTATTGTTTATGGGTGATGACAACAAGACGGTTTAGTTGCGTAATAAAACAAAGAAGTTTGTTTTTATAAGGTAATTCAGTACTAAGTTTATGAACAAATAACTCACTGTAACACACCATGAATTGAATAATGAAAAGTGAATTTATAAAATAAAATTAAAGAAATAATAAATATTTATCATTGCTTTTTTTTAGCGGTACACACTGTAATGTAAAATCTTAAAGCCTTAACATGGAAATTTATGTCCATTAGTATGATATTTATTCCTACAAAATAGGAATTAAACAGGTTCACAACTGTTAAGCCTATAATCCACTATACTCGAGTGCCATCTGCTGTTCATCGGATCTCTTTACAAGTTCAGTAAATATTATTTGAAGAATAGATTAATTATAAAAGGAATTAGATTTTAAATCTAGTTTTAAGCTATTGTAGCAATACTCTTTTACAAATAGAACATTACTAAATGTAAAAAACTCTAACAGATCTTTAGAATAATTAAATAAAAGGATCTCACAAATATAAAAATTATTATTATTTTCAACGTGATTGTTACACTATAATTTAACTTCTCCATTATTACTACATCCTCAATTATTCCTTTCATATATTCCAATTCTTGTTTTTCTGTACAGTTTTTACCTAAAAATTCTTCTTAGCAAATCGACTAATATGGATGTGATCAATCTAGTTCGAATCTTTACAAGATCCTTCAACAAAATTCCATCCCCTCTTACTCCATCTCTTTTTTAAGATGTTCCTTTAATTCCTGTATTGCTTCTTTTAATTACAAGTTGAAAACAAATGATAGAGTATTACATACTTCTTTCTTTACTTCAAGAATTAGAGAATTCACTTGTTCATCTGTTAATCTTATCATAGTTACCTAATTATTATTATTGTTTTACTTACGATTACATTTCTGCTTTGTTTTGTTATTAAATTAAACAATAAATGAAATAATAAATTTACCTTCAAATAAAATACACTTTTCAAAAATTAATGAAATCTTTCCTATTGCTAAAGTTCTTTGCCTAAGGCTACAATAAAAACTACTCCAATCAACATCAAATGACAATATTTTGGATCGCTGGAATAAAAATCTACTTTGTTTAAACAACTGCAAAAATTTATTCTTACCCTGTGAAAAAGGGTGAAAATTATTTCATGTAGATATCATTTAGGAAGTAATTAAATAACAAAAATAAACAGTAAAACTAATTAATTGCAAAATCGGTAGTTAAAAGCAATAGGAAGAAAAAATAAATCACAAAATCCAATCTTCTTGCAGATAACAAGTATAAACCGAATTAATATTTTCTAACTCCATCCAGTCTAGTGTATACCTTGTTTCATAAGAAAGAGAATTGCTTTAATCTACTACCTTACACTATTTGTTCCAGTCTTTTATATGGATGTGAAGCATGTAAAGCAACTGAGACGCAACAGGTTTGTGCCGCATACTCTCCCACAGGTGCTATGTGGGAGAGTAATGTTATTCTCGAAAAGCTCCTTCCTTTGGTGATCAAGGTATTGATTGCAGGACTGAATATCATCTGAATTTTGGTAGGCTTGGCGTGTTGATGTGTAACAGTAGTTACGTTCATTGAAGAAGGAAATGAGAAACCACTTCACTACTAATTTTACTTTAAGTAACCCTTTATAGGATGATTGTTATTCATGAAAATGGATATGCCATTTTGACCATTATACCGTTAAGATTGCATGACAGTAAATACGCTAATGACAGTAAAAAAAAAATAAATAAATAAATAAAATAAATAAATATACAATAAGATGAAAAATAGAAAAATATTAAACATGGAATGCTAAACATTATGAGATAATACATCAATGAGATCTTTCTTCATTGTTATAAATAAATAAGTATATGAAATTTCGTAAAAACTCACTTAGCTTTTTTGGCATGTTGTGGTATCAAAGTGACATGAGCGATTAAATTTGAATAATTATCAAGTACAAAACACATAATAAATAAAATCATTTCGTAGAAATAAATATAAATAAAAGAAAACTATATGGTAGACTGGATTTATATTTTACGTTTCACGGCTTTTCTTAATATAGAAGTAAAATCAATACACTTAATCAGAAGTAATTATACAGTAAAAATCGTGCACAGTATTGTATTGTCCCTGGTCAAGTCATAAAGTTTTCTAAGGATCTGAAAAACCTGTTTATACCAATAAATAAAATGAATAATTAAATTATCGGAATAGAAGAAAAAACACTCGGGTTTTATGTAGGTAACACCTACATTGTAATATAAGCTTTTAGTTAAATTTAAAAACCCGTAAGTTATATATAATTGTAAAATACAGACTCTATAGTGGGTTTACATTTTTTTATAAATTTTGTTTAGTTAGGCGTGATACTATATATATAACCTATTCTTTAACTCGTAACAGTTATTAATAATAATAATAATAAACATTATTATTAGAACCACATAACTTACTGCTACAACTGAAATAAGTATACATACACAAAACATACCTTTAAGAAATCGCATAAAATTTGTTTTTTTATCTCATCTTTTGCGAATTTAAAATTCAAGTGTTAAAAAGAAATCTATATTTTTTAAGTTCTGAGTAAATCAATTACAGCTGATAATTATGATCACTATGATTTTAGTATTTCAAAACATACACGCTTCCACGCGCGTACACACACACACAAAGATAAAAACAAACGCCACTATTATAAATTTACTTTGCAAAAGACCATCATTTGCATACCTTCAAAAAACTATGAGTGCCTTAAAAAAACAAATTAAATCTTTACACGACTACTTCAGAAGGGATTTGAATTGTGTATATTTGTGATATTATAATTTCAGAACGGCTGCACTGATTTTCATTAATCAAACGATTCTTCTTAATTACACAACCGACAGTGTACTGATTTCATGAAATTAAAGTTACAGAGGATATATTCCATCTTTTTATAAAGGCAAAAAACAATTTTTTTTTAAGCTTTTCAATTGGCTATCTTGAGCAAGAGATATTACTCACCGTAGCTTTTCCTCTCTCTCTTTTTTCTGTTTCCTCAGAAACTACCGTAAAGGTCATTCAACCTTCAGAGGTTGAATGAGGATGATATGTATAATGTGAATGAAGTGTAGTCTTGTACAGTCTCAGGTCGACCACTCCTGAGAAGTGTGATTAATTGAAACCCAACCAC
>JAAAKQ030050044.1:0-35312 GCA_010016005.3 Zanna intricata | reverse complement strand
GTATTTCTTAACTGTCGATAGTTCTGTTTACCTTCTTCATCACTAGCATTCTTATACTTTCTACGTTCATCCATCAGTTGAAATGTATCCTCTGATATCCAAGGTTTTCTACCAGCTGAAAGCAATGGAAAACTACAGCTGTATTTTTTCCAAGAAAATGTGGCTCTCCGCATTTTCATTCAGATTAGCCGTAGGATATTGAAATTTTGGATTTAGAACTGTCATATAGTTGGGCATCTCTCCTTTTGATTGCAATCACTTAAACCAAAAAAAGCCCAAAATCCCAAAAATTTGGGCTTTGGACTACTTCTTAGCTGCAGTAATAAACCCTCATAGAGAGATTTTCTGATATATCATAAGTGGTCATTTATTTTCGTTGGTTCCAGAGTTATAGAAAAATAAAATTTTAATTAATGAGATATTTGGATCCTACAAGGGAAGGCACATCACTTCAAATCAGACTTCATCTCTTTCTTTTAATATAAATATATTGATTTATTAATTAATAATTATTAACCCATGATTGTAAAAAGATTTTTACAATAAATAATAATAAAAAACATATGACAAAAAATCAGTTACTAGTGAAATAAAACTTTATGCACTTGAAATGTGTATATGTAATTTAAATATGCATTATGTAATGGATTTGATGAAACATATGATTATTTAATATTAACTGAAAGTTATAATTTAGAATTGTATTATTTTTGTACAAGGAAGTCATGTTGAAGCCACACTAGATTTTATTTTCAGTTGGTAAAGTTGGTCTTCAACCTAGGAATAGAAAATTTTCCCTTAATACTAATATATTCTGAAGTATATTAGCTTTAAGAATTTAATAAATTTTCATCCTTTTTATTTTTAAAATTTACATAATTTCTCAAGGTAATGCTGTAAATTCATTTTTATTTACTGATGAAGCTATTTCTATGTGGAGTAGAATAATTAATTTAAGGATGAATGAGAGGTGATCCACTAAGTTTACATGATGTAGCGAATGAAATTTTCAATCAGTTTTCTATGAATATTTATTGCCATGTAATTTGTAACTGTTATAACAGGATTTTTTTGTCTTCAGTCACTTGACATGTTTGATGCAGCTCTCCAAGATTCCTTATTTAGTGCCAGTCATTTCATTTTGGTATATCCCCTACATCCTAAAAATTTGTTTTACACATTTCAAACATTGCCTGCCTGTACAATTTTTCCAATCTATCTGCTCCTCCAATATCAAAGCATCTATTCCAGAGTGCCTTAAGACACAGCCTATAAGTCTGTCTCTTCTTTTAATTATATCTTTCCAAATGCTTCATTAATTTGCTGCAATACCTCTTCATTTGTCGTTTTTTACACTTTCCTGTAATACCACATGTCAAAAGCTTCTAATCTTTTCTTCTTATACTCCAATCGTTCAAGTTTCACTTATAAGCTGTGCTCCAAACATATACTTTCAAAAATGTTTCCTGATGTTTAAATTAATTTTTGATGCAAGAAAATTCTATTTCTGACTGAAAGCTTGTTTCACTTGTGCTATTTGGCATTTTATATCATAACTGCTTTGTCCATCTTTAGTAATTCTATTTCCCAAATAACAAATTTTTCTACCTCCATAGTTTTTCTTGTACTATTTTTATATTCAGTGGTCTACTTATTTAATTTCTAGTACATTTCATTACTTTAGTTTTGTTCTTGTTTATTTTTATGCAGTAGTTCTTGTGTAGGATTTCATGCACGCCTTCATTGTTTCTTCTAAATCATTTTTACTCTTAGCTAGAATTACTACGAGTATATCATCAGCAAATTGTAGCATCTTCACCTTACACTGTTACTCCAGATCTAGTATATCTTTATTCTTGATCCCTAAATTTTTTTAAAATGCTGAACATTTTATTCAGACTATGTTATCAAGTGCTTTTTCCAAGTCTATAAATGTCATGTATGTTGGTTTGTTTTTCTTTAATCTTCCTTCTACTATTAATCTGAATTCTAAAATTGATTCTCTTGTCCCTACACTTAAATTTCTGAAGCCAAATTGGTCCATATCACTCTTCAATGTATTCTACCTACCTATCAACCTTTTCATTCATATTACTCGTATAAATCGGTGTACCATCTTTATTTAATACATTATTACATTTTAACTTACATATTACAAAATTCAACTTAACTTTCCTATATACTTCGTCTATTTTCCCAATGATCATTTCTCTTTAAACTTCTGAACACTTTACTTTAATCCACTTTTCTTTTGTTAATTTTCATTTTCTGTTTATATTTTTTCTTTATTGTTGATAGTTCCTTTTGCCTTCTTCATCACTAGCATTGTTATACTTTCTCTGTTCATCTGTTAACTGCAATGTATCCTCTTGATATCCAAGATTTTCTACTAGTTCTCTTTTTTATGTCTAAAAAAGGAAATTTCCTTTTTTACATTTCAATGATGCATCCGACACCTTTTCTTCAGGTTTTTAAACCCCAATCCACAATTAATTATCAAAATTATGGTCGCTATCAACGTCATTGATATGCTTTGCATTCAAGAAGTTGATTTCTTAATCTTTGCTTAGCCATAATATAGTCTATCTGATACCTTGCAGCACCATCCAGTTTTTTCCATGTGTACATTCTTCTATTATGATTTTTAAACTAGGTGTTGGCAGTTGCTAAATTTTGCTTCATGCAATATTCAATAAGTCAGTCCCCTCTTTCATTCCTTTTGCACAGCCTGTATTCACTCAAATATTTCCTTCCTTCCATTTTCCAATGCTTACATTCCAATCTCCATCTATTATTAAATTTTCATCCTCTTTCATGTACTTAATTGCTTCAATTTCTTCATTTACACACTACCTCATATCATCATCATCATCATCATGGACACTTGTAGGCATATAAACCTTAACAATCATTGTCGGCTTAGGTTTTGATTTTATACTGATTATAATAATTCTATCTATCACTACATTTTTTGAAATACTCTACTCTCTTCCCTATCTTCTTGTTCATTACAAAACCTACTCCTACCACCTTTTATTTGATGCTGAGTTAATTATTGTAAATTCATCTGACTAAAAGTCGTTTTCCTTGTCCCACCAAACCTCGCTAATTCCTGCTACATCTAAATTTAACCTACCAATTTCTCTTTTTAAATTTTCTAACTTACCAATCATTTTTAAACTTCTAACATTCCGTGTTCTGACTCGTAGAATGTTATTTTTTAATTTTTTGGTGACTCTCTTCATAGTAGTCCCCATCTGGAGATCCAAACTGGGAACAACTTTACCTGCAGAATATTTTATCAAGGAAGCCACCTACATCTTTGTTACATGAAAATACATACAGAGAGCTGCATATCCTTGGAAAAATAAATAACAGTAGTTTCAGCTTTCAGCTACACAATACTCTGAAGATTGAATGATGTTCATATGGCTGTTGATATTGATAAGTCCTCCTGACCTATGTCCTTAACAACTATTGAAAGAGATGCTGTCCTCTTTCAGGAATAATTCCTAAGTCTGGTTTTCAACAGATTCCTCTCTGATGTGGTTGCACTTTTGCTTCTACTACTCTGTATCATTGAGCCCTTAGCTCTCTCACCATCGGCAAGGTCTATTATAACAGACTATTTACTTTTAATTATAAATAACCTAACAGAAAATTACAAATAGTTTGCTACTAAGGCATGTCAAAAAATATTTTTGCGGAAGAGTACCTACAGTTAGGTCTTTCAAGGTATTTGTTTACTGCTGAATTTTTTTATATGAAGTTAGATAATATTTTGACTTATCATTTCCAGTAACAGAGTTTAATAAAGAGAGTTTTTTATATAAAAAAAAAGAAGTTTATTCATGAGAAAAATTAACCAAATTTTCTGAATGTAAATGACATAATTATAACTGTGAGAGATATTACTAGTATTGCTATGTATGATCTTTTAATAACAGAGTTAATGTGTCATCGTTTTCTTTATCTTTAATAAAAATATATAAATCTTTGTTTTTTACTGACTTCATTTACATTAGTTCACTGAAAATTAAATTCCCTACAAATTTTATTAATTTTTTTTGTTGTTGGTAATTTTATGAGTTAACAAAGATTTAACAAGAGTGTGTTTGTGATTTGTTAAAATTTTTTAAATAATAATAGAAACTAAATTCAAGGACTCATTTTAAAATTATTCCAGTCAAATGATAAAGTACGTTTTTAGTGCATTTAGAATTGCAATTATATTCAACAAGTGGATGGGGAATCCAATAATCTATAAATTCAAATGGGAGAATTTTATCTTTCTCTCTATCTCTTTCTCAATCAGTTCTCTTTTTCTCAAGTTGCATGAATTGACTGAATTCGAGCCCCTTTACACATATATATGGGCATGTACTATTCTTATACACATTTTCAGTGTTAAATATGCCATTTTTAAACTTCAATCCAGGCTTTTAAACCTTTTTTTTTTTTTTTTGTTTTACATAGGAGGAGGAAAAGCTCTATCAGCCTAAATCTGCCCGTGTAGATAACAGTGTGGGGCTTTCATCCACTAAAATACCTCCCCCTTCATCCCAGGGGTGGCCGGAATCACCTTTCGGCATAACATTAGCCACCCTGGGGACATGGCAGCAGATTCCCCAGCCCTACTGCAGCGGACCCCCCCTTCGGGGTCCTCTTGGGATCGTCAGAGCGTGCCGACTTCACACTTGTGAGAAGCCGATACCTTCCTCCTCCAAGAGGCTGCCTGTCCCTTCCTACTCCTAACCTAAAGGGCGGTGCGCGCATTTAGAAATGCGTGAGTGCCCCTCCCCCACCTGCTCGTGAACTCTCAAACCTAAGAGGGGCCCGAATGCTTCATCAGAAGTATCCCGACCCAGTACACTCTTGCGTGTGTACTGGACCAAAGCATCCTCTGCAATCAGGCTGCCTTCCATGCTCTCACGTCGCCATGTATTCGCTTCCCCGCTTTTTTTTTTATTTTTAATTTTTTTTTACGCCATAACGCGAAGTCACTCCCTCTTTTACCCTATACAATCCTATCTTCCTCCTGTAGATTTCTTCTTAAAACTAACCTAAGGCTTTTAAACCTAGGGTTGCTTTTTTAAACTTATGGCAGGCCTTCTGATGTTTCAGTTGAAATTTTCTTAAAGACATCCCCATTAATTTTTTGTTTAGAACCCAAATCAGGTTTCAAAATCCGGAAGGTTTTGAAACCGTAGCCTGTTTTCACCGAAACTGAAACTTATCTTCTATTCAGAGATACTTACTTTCATATTAATAAAGTATTGTCTTATCTTTAATTTTAAGAAACACAAATTTTGGGTAAACCTTTTAGTAGCAAAAAACTCTGAAACAAGTTATACTCAGATCCATTATATATGAATTTTTTTCTTTGAGTTTTTTTTGTACATTATTTACATTTTTTCCTTGTTAAAAATATTTTACACTTCTAACACTGTTTTAATTTAAAGGTTTCTACATTTATTCTCTTACAAAAAAAAAAAAAAACTTATGGCCCACTTTCTAGATACATGGAAGAATATTCTTTTGGAAACATATTTCAAAATATTTGTATAATAATCAAAAACTGTTAACAAAATAATAAAAATTGTTAATAAATTTTACAGGTTTTTATTATTATCTACCTTGCAACACAATGTGTATTTGTAGCAAACAGAATTTCTTGAGCAGTTTTTTAAGGCACATTTGATTTACAATTTGTTTTTAGAAATTTGAAACTGGTGATGTTTTACTCAGAATCATCAACAGACAGGTTGGTACTTGAATTGCGCGCCATTACATTTTGGGAGGTTATAGCTCCTTGTCCTTCAATTCCGTCTTGTTTAGTGTTGGAATGTGTTCACTTAGTTTTCGGTTGTTAAAGAAAAAAAAAAATTATAGTTATAACGTAATTCTTTAATAATCTGGTTTTAATCGCATTTTGGTGATTGTTTTAACTAGCAGATATTTTCGTGTTATTGTCTGTTGGGTTAATGGCTGTCCAGTTGTCTACTTCGCCTTTTCGGCGGTGTTATTAAGCATCATTTAAGTACTTGTTAGGAAGTTTATTTTTTAGTGCTTTGTGGAATAGCTTTAGCATGTGTAATAAAAATGTTTACAGAATGTTGCTTAAACGCAGCTACAATAATAACGTATTTACCAAATTATTTTGCTGTAGACCACTAAGCTCATGTGCAATTCAAAATACTCGATTCGTTATGAAGAAACTGGAAAACAAATTTTTATATCATTTGCCTGTAGAAACTGTGCCATTATTATTTAAGAGAAGTGTTAATTTGGCTAAGTGTGGTAGTGTGACCAGTACGCATTGTCATTTTTATTGTACACAGAACAAACAACCTATGTTACCTAAACTAATGGAATTCCCTGAAATTTTTTGGCCTAGTATTATAAAATCTATGAGAAACTGGATCTTATCTAATTTTATTATAATGAGATACCTCGATAAGGATTTTAATCTCCAGGATTTTATAACCGGCTCGAAAAAGGTAATTTAAATTAATAATTTTGATTCACATTTTTTTTAATTTTCAGACTGTTTCTACTGATATTCATTTATCAATCAATACATTGTTCATACAATAAAATAGCGTTTTTAATTTTACGGAAGTCACCAGATATTTAATACATTTCATGCTTAAAATGTTTTAAAATTTAATCATATTTTTTTCTGTGTTGGTTTTTTACATACTTGCTAGATTTTTTGAGTAGAACTATGATATTTATATTGTTAATACTGATTATCCAATGATATAGTAGTTAATAGTTAATGTCAAAGTTAAATATTAGCATTTTTTTTTTTTTTCAGTTAAAAAGTGAATTAAAGAAATTAAATATGTAGAAAACAATATAATTAAATATAAGATATTTTGACTCGCAAGTAATAAAATTTATCATAATATTGTTACAGTATTGAACCGTGAGAGTAGAAAATATTCTGAATGGTTAGGACATGTCTGTGATCTTGTAAATACAAGTTACTTATTGCTAATGCAGATTAATCAATATACTCACAAAATTAACATTTTCAAGATAGAAGATTATGAATTTATTTTCAAGCCTTAAATAAAATATATATATGAGTTATATGCGAAACTGGCTGCACATTGATAAATGCCGCTTAATAATATGTGCAACTTTTATAATCTGTGGCACATTAAAAAATAGATGTAAAAATTACATACAGATAGTAAAACCAATAGAATTAATATTTTTGAAAATTACTTTATAGAAACTATGTGTGTGTCCATATAAAAACAGTTAACCCCCTCTCCCCACATCTCTGTATACTTTTTGAATATAGCTTATAAAAGCTATTAACACAAGGCATATAAATAACTTAAACTTTGATTAAGTATGATATAAATAATGTATTAAAAGTGGGTTTCCTTTTCACCTCAAGATGAGTTGCAATAAGAACTACCTACAAAACCCTTGATATAGGAAGTGAACAATATCTCACAAAACATTTTGTGAAAGCATGTTTCTATAAGAGTAGTTTTTTCAAATTTATTTTTTAAAGAATAGCTATTTTTTCTGATCTTGATTTTTTTAAGATTTCTGGAAAACTCTGAAAGTTAATTTTATGTTTACATAATAATCATGGTGGATAATTGAGTTTTTGAGCAGACTATAAATTATATGTTAAATTCAGTTTTGACAATTTGTTTCAGGCAGTTGTAGTTGTCTCAGAATTCTTATCTCGAGGAGAAATAAATAATTTAGAAGGCTTAGTTAGTCCAGAGGTTATAATGGAAGTAAAGAAAAGCATATCTACTTTCACCATGGCTCAGAGACAGCAGTTGGCTGTAAAAGAAGATGATATTTATTTTTCTTTTCCTTATGAAATTGGTGTAATTTTTCCTGATGATAATGGTAAGTGTTTAGAAACTGATGTGATTGTTTCTCAATGTCCAGTCTAATGTTTTTATTAATATAAAACCTATAGCAGAGTTGGTTCACCACCCCATTTTTTTCCTCCTAATTAACAACTTAGAGAATGTGATCATTGCTGAAGAAGGAGTACAGTCAAGATTAGGAATATTTAATTCTAACACTTATTTACATTTTTTTTTTCTAATTTTCGTATACAAAACCAGAACTCTTTTTAGGTAAAGGCCACTTTTATTTACATTTGTTGAAGATTTAGTTACTTGGAAAAATACCACTTACTATTTACTTCATATTTCAATTTGTATGTTAATAAAAAGTGCCCTGCCTATGTAGTTTTATATTTTGTAGTACATATTTATTTACTATCCATTATTAGTTTTTCATGTCGAAACGTATTCATATTTATAAATGTATAAATAAATTTCAAATTTATAAATTTCTTTTAATAGTCCCTCAGCCTCTAATTTATGCTATTAATTTGATTATTGATAACCCCTATTGTTTTTAAAATTATTTTGTGTATTCTATTACTAAAATATATCTTAATAGTATAAGTGTACATATTTTGTGTAATTTCATTTTTTGTAGGATTTAGGAGTTTTTATTTATTTTGTTTTTCCATGTTGGTTAGGAATGGAAATTAACTAAATAACAACTTAACTAAACTTAATAAAGACACTTTTTAAACTCATTGTAGTATTTTCAACGACTAATTCTAGTGTACTCAGTTTGGTGTTAGGTGATACTAATGGTGGTTTTGTTCTTTAAGTTAAATAAATTGACATTTATTTAGAATACAGTAAAAAGTACATTATAATTGGGTAATCGTTTACAATTAAGGACTTATCGTTGACTTTTTTGAAAATTTGGAATATACTGTTACTTAGGAGTTAAGTAATACATTTACAATTGAAGTTTTTTGTTGCAAACACCTTTCACTTGAGTTACACAGTACTGTCACCAAAAATTTCATAATTCAGCACCGTACAGGTGTAATATACATTATTTTCAGACTAAATAATAGGTTATTGTATCTAATTATGGACTGAGCCTAACAGTTAGCCAATTTAAAGTTAATTAGATGAGGTTAATGCATGCTAGTTATGTTTATGATATGAATTTCAGTAAAGGGAATCATTAGCTACCTAATCTAAAATAACCTTTACCTTAACGTAATTAAACACAGTTAAATTTCACTTGCTCTGTAAATAATGCGTATTTCACTTAACCTAACTTATACCTCAGCTTTAACTTAATTTAGTTTTAAGCAAATCTAATCTTAACTTTTTTCTTTTTCTGTTTAGCCTCCGGAACCACCGTAAGGTATATTACTTCAGAGGATGAATGAGGATGATATGTATGAATGTGAATAACATGTAGTCTTGTACAGTCTCAGGGCGACCACTAAAAAACTAAAACTTGTCCCCTGTACAGTAATAAGAATTGAAAGGGACCTATCAAAAGTGGCTGTCTGGTTAGGATTGCTCAAAAATGGCTTTATTGATCTGGTTTTTTTAATTTTTTTTTTTACCTCCAGAACCACCATTAGGTTATATCTTCAGAGGGTGAGATGAACGAATTTTAGCATGTGTGAAAAGTGCCATGCCTGACCGGGATTCGAACCTGGGACCTCCGGATGAAAAGCCGAGACACTACCACTAGGCTACGGAGGTCGGCAAGTTTTTAACAGGAAAAGAATTGATATTACTTAATTATAAATGCTGACCTGGCAAAAATGTTGTACAGTATTGTTTTTAAAAATTGCACATTAAATTACAAAAAACAGAACATGTTTATAACTAAATATAATAGCCATATATGCTGAAATAAATATAAAGAATTCCCAATATAATAAAACCTTAACCAAAACAAAAATGTTCGCCGAGAGATTTAGAGTAAAACAAGCAGTGCAAACAAGGATATCATAAAAAAATTATATAAATATTAAGTTGTACAATACACAACTTTATTTATTAAAAATGTTAGATAATACCATCTTTAATTATAATGGATTTAATTAGGAGTATAGTATGCACTAATCATTATATATATTTAAGACAATGTCTGAAAGGTATACAGAAGGCTTTGCCATTTGGTGTGAACTATAGGATTATGTAACCGATTGTTACTTTCGTTTAACAAGTATGACTGGAATTTCTAAAAAATCTAAACGCAATGTAAAATATCCTTCATTGTGATCTGCAATCAGGCCTTTACTTTACAGTGAAATTATTCTGGTTTCTGAATCACCTGTGAGTTATGTTTCAAAAGCAGTGATGAAGAATCAGGCAACACTGAAGAAGATAATGATTTTGATTTATCTTCTAATAAGCCACATGATAAGGGATTTTAATTTATCAAAGAATCAAGCTAAACTGTTAGGATCATGACTGCAAGATTGGAATTTACTTAGAAAAAAATACAAAACTTTCTTTTGAAGTTGACAAAAAATTATTGGTAAAAACAATTTGGTTTATTGCAAAAATATTGATGAGCTTATGTTGCACTTAGGACAAGTTCATAAATCTGAGGATTGATGCCTTTTCATAGATTCGTCCAAGTATAGTTTAAAAGCAGTTCTATTACACAGTGGTGAAAAACATCCTTTGCTACCGATTACTTATGGTTTTTTTTTCATGGACCCCACTGTGACAGGGCACACATTAAGTTACCTTCTTAACTTAATTAACAAACTTAACCAAACTATTTAGTCTGAAAATAATCTATGTTACACTTGTACAGTGTTGAATTGGGAAATTTTTTTGGTGAGGGTACTGTGTAATTATGAGGGGTGTAACTCAGGTGAATGGAGTTTCTGACAAAAAATTTTAGTTGCTTTTACATCCAAGACAAAAAATATTCTTCAATGGGATACAACTTTATAAGACTGCAATTTTGGTTTCACAGAATAGAATTCATCCAAACGTTTTAGTTAGTGATGAGATTGTGGATCGTGTACACAATGCATTCACATCTTGGAAAGTTAATTAGGAAGGCTAGTTATGTACTGCAAATTTCTTGTTCCACTGTTTACAAAATTGTTCATAAGCACTTCTGTTTGCGAGTGGTGCAGGTTGCAACTCCATCACATTAAACCAAATGATTGTTACCTATGGTATCAGTGTGCTGCAGAAGTGTCGAAAACAATTTTAATTATCTTAATATGTTTAATGATGAGGCAATCTTCCATATGTGTGGGAAAGTTAACAGACAGTTGTTGAATTTTGGGTACTGAAAACCCCCGTACAGTAATAAAAAATGAAAGGGACCTATCAAAAGTGGATGTCTGGTTCTCAAAAATGGCTTTATTGATCTGGTTTTTTTTCATGGACCCCACTGTGACAGGACACACATACCTTGTCATGTTTGAGAACTTTGTTGTTTTTCCGATTCCTGCAAGCTTTAGTTTCCAACAAGATTGTGCTCTGCTACAGTTTCATGGAGTTTTTACCATGTTCTTGAATAACAGTTTTCCAATGTTATCGTGACACCTAGATCTCCAGATATCAGTCCTTTTGTTTTTTTTTTGCTTGGAGATTTATTAAAAGTTGTGAATAAATTAGATTTATTACAAATTAGAGATTTGGATGAGTATAAAAGAATTGTTGAAGCTATTGGACTAATAATAGTACAGATGCTCCTAAACGTCTCACAATCATTAGATTATAATATAGACGTCTGCCAAGCTATATAAGGTGCACATATTGAACTTGAATAACCTTAATTGAAACTTGGTTAGTTGTGTTTATTAAAAAAAAATTATTAAATCTTATGAATTGGTTCTCTTAAGATAGCTATTGCTTTTGGATACCATTTGCCTCAATACTGTATATATTTGTATCACTTAATGTAAAAATTGGAGAAGGAATCAGGATAATTTTTTGCCTTCTATTGAGCAGTATGATAAGGAAAGTAAAGTTTTAAATTTAGTAAGTTTGCATTTTTTTTGTAACAATCTGTTATAGTCTTAGCATCTCAACCTTTCATCTTGAAGGTCCCTAATTTGAATCTTAAAGTTTAGTGTTTTTCATATCATACCATGTGATATACCAATATATATACAAGGTACCAAATTTCCATACTGTATTCTCATGCACAAGTTTGTCCGAAAACTTAATCTTCCAGTTCTTTTTTTTTTATTAAAAAAAAAAAAGAAGAACTTAAAGCAATTAAATTCAGACATGTAAAGTTTTTTTTATTATTGGCTAGTAATTTTATTAATTTTATTTCTGTCACAATATTTTTTATATCAGTAATTATTAAATGATAATATAGTCCACTTATAATGAGTGCTGAAATTTGTGATCTTTCCAAGTATGAAGTACTAGGATTAATCTGATGTTTGATGGAAAAACAATTCTGTGTCTGAAATTTACAGGCAAATTTGTGACATTTCGAGTTCAAATATTATGAGTGAATACTAAAGTTAGACATTGGTGCTGTTGATTTTAAGAAGGGTGAATGAATGTTTGCGATAGAGAACATAGCATATGTTCATATAATACAGATGATTTGATTGATAAAGTTAGCAGAAAAATTTGAAAAAACTGGTGCTTTATCATGTCACAATTTATTTGTCTTTGTTGTTTTACAATCTTTCATTTATGAAATTTTGGTGAAAAAATTGGGTTATCAAAAATTATGTGCCAGGTGGGTTCCAAAAATGTTAACAGACATACATAACTCACAAGCCCAAACATTTTGCTGCAGAACTTGAATTTTGCGATACTACAAAAATGAAAAGCTGATGAATTGTTTGATTACATTGTTACCATAGATGAAACCAATTTCTTGAAGTTCAAACAAGAACGTTCGGTAAACACATTAAGGTTGCGGTTTTGGAACTAAAAGGTCCTGTAGGATTTTGTGTTTACATGATAAAAATTTTCTATCATCCACCCTATAACCTTATTCCACCCTATGTGCAATTATTTTCTTTTCCTTCACTTTAAACAGTGGCTTGCATCTCAAAGGTTTGCTGGTGATGGAAGAATTGGAAAATGGGGTTAATATGTGGTTTAAGCCACTGGGAGCAGGATTTCTCATAGTTGAAGGTATCTATGTAGAAAAGTATTAAAAAAAATAAATGTAGTTTTTATGTGTATAAGTAATAAAATTTGTTAATATTTTTCATTTTGTTTTTATTTCTAAATTGATCTTACTAAAAAAAGAGTATGTGTGTATATGTAAATTGCTATAATTGTGGTAAAGATAATATTTTTGTGATTTGATTGACAAATGCAAATTATATGTTATGGAAGATCTTTATGTAGTCATTTTAAGAAGTTAATTCCATTTTTTTTTGTACAATAATTAGGCATATCACACTGAAGCTGGAACCAGTACTTCATTGTCTATTAACATTAGGAAGACTGTTTGTTAAGATCAAATCAAATATATTTTTTGATTACAACCTAAATGTATGCATTCTTAAAAAAAAACAAATGCTTTCAGTTAAATTTAGCGGGTTCTAACTAAAAGGTTTTTAAACAGATTTTATATAAAAATCTGTAGTATCCACTTACCAACAATTGTATTAATTATCAATTATCCAAGCGCTTTCGGATTATTCCTCCATTATCAGGGATTATTGATTAATTATGAATTTTATATTTGTGCATATAAATTTGTTATAAGAATTAAAACGAAGATAAAAATTGAAATTGAAATAACAGTTGTGTCAATAACATCTTATTGACATTTTCTTTGAGTGCATGACTTGTTTTAACTTTTGACAATCAAGTGTTAAGAACATAATATCAATTTTTATTTAAAAAATTATAAAGTGTAAAATAGTTTAATTTATTATTTCAGATACAATCTATTTTAATATCTTTAATCTACTACTTTACTTGCTCTTTCTATTTGCACCTTTAAACTGTGTGTGAATAAGATCCTTCACTCAAAATGAAAAGTACAGGATTGAATTGGCTTTTTGTGCTAATAAACACAAAATTAAATAGCTAATAAGCCATTTGTAGCTTTTTTTCTGCTAAGTGGTGCTAATAATTTTTGAGATAAAATGTATTTATCTTTTAATAAAGATTGCTTGGTTTCATACAGTAGGCATTTCAGTCTTCAGGTACAGGTGTTGCTTAGGTAGGATGCTTCCATGCTGACCCTTTGCTAGTAGGTTGTATTAAGGAGGCTATTGCTCTAGAGGTTGCTTCTGAGGTCACCTTGGAGATCAAAGAAGATCTTTCATTGACCTTCTTAAATACTTATGCAACCAATAATGGCGAAGAAGTAATCAAAATAGGTAACTATCTTGATTAGACAGTTAACTAGAAACAATGAACACTTCAGAGATGAGTGTATGAGGCAACAATCCAACCTTGTAGTGCAGGTCCATTGTGCTCTTAATTCCTCAGGAAGGGGACTCAATTTAGTCAGATGGGAGCAACTTATTATTGATCAATGATTTGAATCGGGCTTAAGTTTGAATATATGAAATATATACTATAGGAAAAAATGCTTTTCTCCTCAGTGTTTTAGAAGCATTCTTAGAACAGGAATTGTAAATACCTACTATCCTCATTATTGTACTGCCGAGAAAGTATCCAAATTAATTATAAATTGTTCAACTACCATTTTATGTTGATAAAGAATGATAAATAGATCTTCTTTCCCAAATCATGGCTGTATTATGTTTGAATTACTCGGCTATAACCTGTGTCATGATGAGGATCATTATGAAGCAGAGTTTCATTATGATACAGGTGCGCAATCAATCAAAAGCATACTTTTTTCTACCACTGACCGATCAGTAGCAGGTATTGTTAACATATCAGATCAGTCTGATTTTTACTTTGATTTAAACCAATTTGGTTGCTAGAAACAAGAGAGGTTAATTTGAAAGTACACCAATAACTAATTAAGTTATTATATTGCACTTTTTATCCTTTTGTTAATTATCCTTTTCTGAGAAAGAAATGCCTTTAACACCGATCAATATTAAAGAAAAGGCAGAACTTATAGTAATAACCTATTGCTACAGAAATGTATGTTTTCAAAAATTAAAAATGTATTCTGTGAACAATCTATTCTCTGGATGATTTAGATCAGTAGTTCCATCTCGATTCCCCTCCCGAGGGGAAAAACGCCTGCCAAGTGACTATTGCTGGTTATCACACCACCCCCTCTGTTCCTAGCCATGAAGGGCTTTACCGGAGGTCGTCTTTTCGCCTCGGTCTGATAACACACCACAGTCATCAACCGACCTCGGGGATCAGTAGTTCCAATACTTATCAGTCATTGAAAAAATACGGAATGCAACTCTCGCCAACAATGCAACACTCGCCAAGGCTTTTGTCATAACTTACTTTCCACTGGTGCATCAATAGCTCTCATTATAGGCTCATTGCATAATGTACTATTTAAAAATAAATTAGTCATTTAATAATATTATGCAGATAAAATGAGATTATTATTGAATAAATACAGCAATTCATGGTTGATAAGAAATTATTTAATTTTCAGGTTAATATATGTCTCGTGATTATTACGATAGCACATTAGAACTTGCTGAATAGTGTGTGTATAACATTGTGTGTGTAACTCATCTAAATGTAGTTTTTTTGAATGTGTCTACCACATTTTTTTTCTAGAATTCTATAATAGTGTTCCTTGTGATCTAAGACAAAAATATAGATAATGGGGTGACAATAGATGCATAGTGTGTGAAAACCAATGAGTATATGTTTAATGTCAGTAGTCAAGCCAATACTTTTGTAATTACATCCTTTTTTCTTTGCAGAAGAAGGAGGGAAGCAGCAGCGTTTTGTTGAAATCACTATGTGTTACCATATATTACAAGGCCTGAGAGAAATGAAAGACCAGGGTGATAGTATACCCCTAAACATTGGTGTAATGCCAGAGTTTAGAGAAAAAATATTTATCTGTAATTACAGATTCATTCGTGATTTTACTAAAGGAGTTGAAGGAGATTGGACCATAAATGCTCTCAACCATTTTAGACCAGCTGATCAGATGGAATGATGTATCTTGTGTTTATTTGCATAATTGTTTGATTGTGTTATTAAAGTTAATGTAATATTCAGTCATTAAGTGTAAAAATAGTAGTTTTTAAAATGCATATTTTTCATACAATTTTTCATTGTTTTATTGTAGTGTTACCATTAAATTAATGAAAATCTCGGTGTGCTTCCTTTATAGAATGAATCGATTTATATTTTTGCCAAATAACTATAAAATGAACCATTCACGACTGCATAATATTAATTTTAATTAGAAAGTACTGTTAGTTGCTAAAAGAACATCTGTCGATTTGAAACTTTTAAAAAAGTAATTAAACAATTTTAAATCTGAGCAACAGCTTTGAGAAGGTAACAACCTGCTGATTGAACAGCATTCCATTTAACCCTGTTTGCATTTTTTCTATACTGGATTTGAATATCTCTCAGAACATAGCCTAAAATGAAATAAATTTGGTGGCACCTGTCTTCACGTTCAGCGTAGCGCAGGGAAAATAAATGTATTTGCTAAGCTTTTATGTTTATAAAAATGCTGAAAAGACTAAATGTATTTGCTAAGCTTTTATGTTTATAAAAATGCTGAAAAGACAATTGTACTATGGTTGTTTTTGAGGCTTGGCTTACACACACAACTTAACTTAAATTATTTATCATTTAATTTAAATATAACATTTTTTTATACATTTAATTTGATGGTTCTAATTAAAACGCAAGTGCATACGATATTTAATTTAATTTGGTAATAGTATGGTGTTTGGTACGGTATTTGGTGGTACTAGTGGTGTCGATCAGCACTAATTAAACCAATGTAATTTCACAGCTTACATTGAATAAATTTTGCTTTTACAGTTGGCAGGCAAGTAAAGCTGCAAGGCTTAACACACTAGGTACCAAGTCAACCAGGGTATCGAGTTTGAGACCTAGCCAGACCGAGTTACTTTTTTACACTAAATATTATTCATTTATTTAATTCTACTACTCACTTATGATGTTACAACATAGCATTAGTTTGAAAATTTTCTTGGGTTGGGGTGCGATTTTGCAAAAATCTATACTTTAATTGTTAACAAATTGTGCCTAAGAAAGACATGACATTAATTAGGTGAAATCTCGCGATACTGAGGGAGACCTTGCTCTACACCTTACTCCCTTAACCTATTAAATTCAAAATTAAATGGCATCATTGCTCCACATATAGAAGTAATCTGACAAAAGTTTGGCCAAAATCGGTCCAGTAGTTTTGGAGGTATAAGGTGGTTTAAAGGTCAACATCGAACACACACATGTACATATGAATATTAACATCTAGAAAATTTCCATATAGTTTTTTAAGGTTACTTAAGTATCAAAAAACAAGATGTAGTGAAAACCACAAATTGGACCGGTTACAATTCTTTCCCTTCTTGAGCTGAAGCGATATCTAAATGGGAAATTAAAAATTATAAGATGTCATCCATCCTTACGCATACACCACATGGCTTGTTAACGTGTCACCTTCATGGCGAAATACCTTTTCCACAGTTTAGCTGTAAATCATATTGCAATTTTTGTATTTGATTTTTATGTTTGAAGCAAAACTTTTATTAAAAAAATAATACTTAGGCAAAATGAAAAAAATTAATTATGTACCTGTTGCAGAGTGAGGTGCAACTTAATAATAATTAATATGAAATGAAATAAAATCTTTATTTGAATTTTAAATATAATTTTCTAAATCTATAATGTATTACTCTAAATGTGTATATACATACATACATGGTATGTGCATGGTCAATCCATCCCAAGAAGTATGGCAATGATGAGGACGAAATGAGTTCTTTGAAAAAAGGTTAAAACCTAATGTTGAGTTAATTTTTAACTGAGATAACTACAAACTTAATAAATAGCACTGACAAAATATTTCCGAGCGATTGCACAATTCTGCAGAGTCCCTTGACAGAGTTGGGTGTGCTGCATTAATGAATGATTAGCACTCGGCGAGTTAAAAAAATTTGACTTCTTCATATATCTAGTTGAGTAATATATTTCATGTACGATATGCAGGTTTATTGAATAAGTTGTTTTCTTGGCCTCTCCATATCCAAAATAGACATGGACATCTGTTGGATGTGAATGCGTTCACCATTGAAGAGCATTTGTGAGTCAATGAATGTCCACACACTCGTAAAACATTGGAGAACATTATAAATGACATCGTTGGACATTTTCACAATTACAGCAAAGATCACCAACATGTGAGAAGACTTTTACAACAGAAAGTATTGCAAGTAAGTTCTTGAGATGAGATGTGTGCTGTTGTGGAGGCATCAATTCAGTAATCGCTGATTAAATCGACACTCATTATATAGAACTAGACATTCTAAGATTGACAATGTGAGGCTATATGTGGAAGGACTTGAAAGATAAATGTTTTAGTCCAGCCACAGTTAGGGTTAAGTGACATTGTCCTTGCTTGGTCTATATATTTATGCATGTTAGTTATTGCTTGAATGCTTTCCAAGAGCAAATGATAACAAGAATGTCATTTCTTTAAAGACCATGTGTGATTTATCAAAGCTATCATAATCAAAATGTTTTTTTCTGGTTGGAAGACAATCCTCACTTTTTTGAGGAAACTGAACACCATCCACTTCATATTATGATTTGGGCTGAAATGATGCTGAACATCTCTTTGGTCCTTATTTTTTTGATGGTGCAATTAATCAACACTGTAGTCTGAGAATGATCGATGAGTGGTCACTTCCAGAATTAACAGCAAGAGATTGCTGAGATCATTACATTTTACCAAGATGATGCTCCAGCACAATTTGCTTGGAATGTCTGCAGATGCCTCAATGAAAATTTTCCCAATTGCTGGATCAGACATAGGTCAGAAGAATTACCAGTTACATTCCTTTGCCAACAAGAAGCCTTAACCTCACCACACCTGACAATGCACTTTGGGGTTTTTGTAAAAGAAGAGATTTGAAAATGCAGGTATGTCAACAACAAGCAGCTCCAAGATGCAGTTTGGCCAGGATTTGAAATAATCATCCCTTGATATGCTGTTGCGAATGAACAACCTAACGTGGAGACATGTACAGCTATGCTTTGATCATTGTTGAATCCACACAGATGTTTTAGATCCACAGAAGGTAAGCTGTACCTATCCTAATAATTTCATCACTAGCAAAAAAGCATAAAGGAATTTCCTGCTCACCCATATATTTAGTTCAATACATTGAAACATCTAGGGCAGATTAATTTAATTGCGACCCAATGTCATTTGTAGGGAAGACAATATACTTCATAAAGTACAGATTAGAATCAAAAGCATACATAGTAATAAGACCTCTAACATACATTAACTAATAGTTGTATATAATTCCCAACATTTTCAGTAAAGAAGATAGGGGTGTTCACTATCAAAAGAGTAAAAAACATGCACAAGATCGTAAAGATTACGAAAAAAAACAGCAAGTGAGGGGTGTGCTAATGTGAGTGTACAAAATTGTGGTGATTGCACCAAACACTGCATCATACAGACTTTTTGTGAATGTTCACTCTTAGGTGTAAGTAGTTTAGATACTATATACAGCAGAAAAAAGTTTCCAGATTACTTAATAGAAATAGGTAATTTATAAAGTAATTAATTAGTATACAAATTTTAAGTACCTCAGTGAATCAGGGGTGCTCTGGTACCAGAACGCTATTCTGGTATTACTTTTTTTTTTCACATAAAATTTGTTTTTACTTAAAGCTAATAAAAAATATAACCTAAATTATAAAAACCAGACCTCAAGAAAATGGTCATTGCTTTTAGATATATGTAGGTAAATGGTGACAAGTCACTAATAATTAACAAAAAAAAAGAAGTTAAACATTTGGCATGAAAAAGTAAGTTTTGCTTCTTATCAATGTAAACTTCAAAATGAATGCATTTTTCATGATGTCACATAGGATATGTATGGCTGTGAATTCTTGCGGTCTGCTATAATATAGAATCAAACATTCCATTACTGGAAAATTTACAAGTGCATCCCATGTAGAATCCAAAATCCCAATACACTTGAACAATATGAAAGTTACTGACACAAAATTTGACTAAAACTACCTAGTACTTGAATGAATTCGATTAAATATTTAAGAGATTTCCTAATCTTAACTTGTTCATTATCATTAACAATAATGCTATCCTCAGCTCCAGTGAAGAGAAGTGGTGGTGCTGTTTCTAATAAGGTAGAAAAGTTCTAGTATTTTAAAAGTGAGTCCATTTTAAACTGTTCTAATTACTGCTGCGGTGGAAATTAGTTTGAATTTTCATTCTCATTTACTTTAATCTATAAATCAATTTAATTTAACATTTTATGGACATTCATTTAAAGGTTGGTCAATTTTTTTTTTACCCATGAAAGGTAAAAAAGATTTACTTAGGCCAATAAAATTACATCATAATGTGAAATTATTAGACTTATTGAAGACAAATAAACTTGATCAAACTTTCTTTAATTAAGCCTTAATCTAAAATACTTTGTACTGTAAAAAGCAACTTTTCCCAACTACATTAGTCAAGTTATGTAATTCAAAAATTTTTTAAGTTTTTTTTTAAAATTTGGGAACTCTTCCAACAGGGGGAGGTGACTTTATTAACAGTACATTTTGATAATGTAAAATTGTGAAAAAGAATGTTTTTTTCTTTTTGCGGGCTCCCATACTGTTGTGGTACAAGGTTTTTATAAAAATTATTAAAGTGATAAACATTGTTAAATTGTTATGTTAATAATATTTTGTTGATATTATTTCATTTGTATGTTAATAGTATTTAAATAATTCAGTCTTTGTCTAGTGGTCAGATTTTGAATTTGCTAGAAACTTATAGAGTATGTACTGGATTGTACTAGAAACAGTAAAGCTGTATGTTTGTTTGAATTATTATTTTTACTTAACAATGAATTTTTATTTGGCAATTGACATTTATAAATTTTAGTTCTGTAATTAAAGTAATTGTTTAGAGTCAATCCTATTTATAAATAATGAAGATATTTGTAATAGAAGCAAATGGAATCTGGTCTATTCTAGACAGATGGCTAACTGTATATAAAGAGAGGTGAGCGACCTGTGGGTTGGTTCAGTCGTGTGACGTGTTATGAAAGGTGCGCTGCCTTGTAGTCTGCACGAAGTTTAAATTTGCTTCATGTAGATTTTGTTAAGCGTTGTAAATGTTTGTTTGTTTTGTTAAATAAATTATTGTGAGAAGGCTTTTTTAACACAAAAAGAAAAATCTTTTTTTAACACAGATCATTGGAGTGGGACAAAAGTTTGAAGTTTAATGTAGAAAATATAGATGTAAAAAATTTTAATTAACTTCTTTTCTGAAGCAAGATATAGCTAAACCAAGAAAATATAGTCATTTTTTGGGGAGGGCATAAATATTAGCAATTTTAGTAATTTGTGATTTTGATAAAAAAAAAAAAAACTTATAAAAGCTATAAGAAAACTTTTTTTAAATTGCTCCAGTAAAAAATTAAAATTTAATTTTGGTCAAAATACCTTTACTCCTTTTTCCAAAACTTGAATACATTCTTCTCCTTCGAAGTTATTACCTGTCCACTAAGTTTGAAGAAAAAATCAGTTAACAGGGTCCAGAGTGATAAGACATCATGCGTACAAACATCAGTCTAAAAAAAGTAGATTTTTTGGATTTGAGATGGAACAGAAAAAGTTTTTCACAAATTAACAATTAATTTTAATGTATTTTTTTAAAAGTCTCTTTAAGGCTCAATACTTAAAAAAAAAAAAATTCTTTAAATATTTTACTTGACAAATAATAGATTCTATTCCAATAAATTTATCTTAAAAAAGAGTGCATTGCAGTATTTTGATAAATTTTAGTCAGAAGACTCAGTTGAAAAATGGAGCAGTTTGTTACAGAAGAAAATATGGATTCAGAAAGGGAAGGGGACAAGGGATGCGAATGGGCTAATAAGAATTAATATAGAATAAATTATATAAGAACTGCAAATGATATGGCTTCTTAAGAAAAGTAGCACAGCATCATTATTAAAAGTATCTCAAAATTAGAATATGTTGTGGCATGAAAACAAAAATAATAAAGATAGTAAAAAATTTAATGAATATTTACACAAAAGAAGAAAGAATTTTAAGTACTTAGACACCAAATCAACTGAAAATGTGAATAAAAATAAGAATAGCAATGAGGTGTTAAATAGAAAGATAGTTACAGTAAGATTGAGTTAAGACTTGAAGAAAGCGACTAGTGAAGTACTTTCTTTCCAATATGATTTTGTAAGAAATTTTGAATTCTAAGAAACATGGTAAAAAAGGCAAGACATATTTGAAAAGTGGACTTTTAAGAGAACAGAAAATTAAATAGATTGTAATGAGAACAGAAGCCTTACCTGAGAAATTCACAGAGGAAGTTAGTCAATTTTTCTTTTGATGTTCACATCAAACAACATTTAAATAAAAAAAAAAAAATCTTAACTTTGATGCTGAAAATTGTAAATAGTTCTATTTAAAAAAAAAAAATTTCGTTACATATTTTGATGAGTTTTAGTCAGAAGAATGAATTGAAAATTTGAGCAATTTATCTCAATCAGCTGGGATAAATGACAGAAGAGATAAAACATCATAAGAAGAATTAGTGCAAGGTACAAAAAAAATAAAAATTATAGATTACCAAAAAGAAATGGAATTTAGAAAGGGGTTAAAGTTTAGCTGGCGATAGGTGAAAGTGGATGTGGGCAAGAACTTAAATGTTTATATCCATGATGATCATCATCATCTGATGATGGTTAGATGATACATACTTTGATAAAGGATTAATTTACAGCATGGAAAAATGTCTGAAATCTTATTTCAGACATTAGAAATATTTAATTATATTTCAGAATAAAAAAATATTAATGTGCTTCTATTACATTCTGTTTCCACCAGCTACCAAGTTGATGCAAGTGTGTTAATTGGTTATGAACAGCCATCTCTAATTTCTTGCTTATATATATATATATATTTATATTATTTATAAGATTCTTGATCTATATTTGAGAATCTTAAAGCTGCTGATCCTAGTGTGTAATAATTACTAAAATCAAATCCTGACGTCTCTACTTACCAGAATGACAGATAAATACATATTTTTTGTTTTCTGTTGTACGATTACGATATTTAGGATTCCTAATTAGATTTCACTTATTTTAGCCTGCTACATTGCAATTGTATCTAATTCTTGTTTATATGTTATAACTGCATAATTATATTGTAGTTTAATTTGTGTAAATTAACAAAGAATTTTTTAAAACTACATATTAATTCATTAGAGTCAATTTCGGATTTAATAAATATTTTATTAAAACAAATTATACAATAATTATTGTATAATTATTATCAGTCATAAACATCCTAATGACATGTCGTTTTATTTTACTTAACATATAACTTATCTTAATTAATGATGAACGACTGTTATGAAAATAACAGTTTCAATTTAATTTTAATCAGACATATATAGTATACATATAGTTACAAATTCATACTTTTAAATAATCTCTGAAAATAGAGTAATTACTCTGAAAGCGCTTGGATAATACATCATAAAATATTGTTAGTAAATGGGAATACACTGTTTATCATATTAATTTATTATATGACTCATATTATAAATTAATACACTATTTTCATTATTTTACAATAATGTAAAAAATATTACTCCATGATAATTTACGTTATTAGTATTTTTAATAAACAGTTAACTAAATATTTCAATCATTACTGAGGATGTGGGATCCTGCGAAAGTATTTTTATGATGATAAAATTAAGGTAAGATATGTCTTATTTCAATATTCTGCACCTTATACTTTATATTAATAGAATTTCAAATATAAAAAACATTCAGAAAGTCACTATGCAATATGCTTTAGAATTATATAGTTTATTCTTTCTTTCAACATTAGATTGGTTGCCCTGTGAGTTTTACTGATTTTGTACAAAGTCACAAGTTAAAGTTGTATAAGGTGAAAGCACATGTTTTCTGAAAATTTTCCAAAAACTCCTGTTCCTCACTGCAATGCAGTTTGAATTCTTATCAAAACATTTTGGACAACAGGCTCTGTTAAAGACACCGATCAAAGTAGAAGACCATCTTAACTAAATGAACAGAAGCTGCTTGATATTTCAGATGCTATGGCTGGAAGTCCATCAAAATTGATGCATAAGTTAGCACAGCAGCAAGACACAGTCTTTCTACAGTGCACAAAGCTATAATTGACCTAAAAAACAAAATAACAAACTTTTTCCTTACAGAGTAATGTGTTTTCAAGAACTGAAACCTTCAGATCATGCCAGAAGACTAAATTATTGTCGATTGATTAAATGTTTTTATTGACCAAAATTCTATAGGTATCCTTGATTATGTTTTTTACAAATAAAACATAAAATTCTTCAGGAAGGGTATATATTAATTCACAGAATAAATGACTGTGGTCAACAATTAACCCCCATGAATTATATCCACAATTTTTACACAAAAAAAAATTGGAGTCTGGATCGGTGTGAGTAGAATGCACATTGTAGGTTCAAAAATAAAATTGATAGTGATCGTGATAATGCTGTTTTAACAAACTTCATTAGTCAGTTAACAGAAGTGGTAATCAATCACAGTTGTTTCCAACAAGATGGTGCCACAAGTAAGTCAACGACTTTGTACAAATTGTCTTTGGTAAACGAATCATTTTGAGGAGTTTGTGGCCTGGGCATGATCGGCAAATCTGATTCCCCAAGATTATTTTTTATGGAGGGCAGCAAAACAAGCAATGTATCACAAAAGACCACAATAACAGCATACTATGAGATCCCACTACATCAGCTGGTTAAAGTGTGAAAACAAACTGAAACATATGCAGTATTGCACTTACGTTGGAGGAGATCATTTTCAACACCTTTTATATACTATTCCATTACTACAATATCCGTTTCTATAAAATAATCAAAATACAAAATAATAATTAAAAAAATTTTTGTTATTACATTTACATAATTCCAGTGCACAGCAACTTTCCAAATATGCTTTATATATATATATATATATATATATTTAGTAAATCCTTTCATTAAAAAAAAGGTTATTTCTTCATACCTAACATTCTTTTTCAAACATGCATTCAAGATAATAAAATTTCATTTTTGCACAAATTTAGAAAACGTTACATTTAATGACGTAAAGCACATATCTTATCTTAAGAAACAGAGGGCATAAAAAAAATGTAGATGTGTAAATGTATATCAGATTATGTTGGATATAGGATGAAGCAGCTGCATTTATGCTAAGGTTAGAATAATTTAGAGAAATTATTGTTGCTGGTAAATGTATTTTTACCATTTTAACATGTAATTTCATATGAATGCTTAACAAGGAATGTTAAAGAACCTAAAACAATAATTTAAATAGAGTAATTTATTCTGTTAAAGTTTTTTTTTTCTTTTTTTTAAACCAAAGACAATGTTTTACAATTCCAACAAAGTCCAAATCTAATTCGCAGTTGTCAACCATTATCAATTCATTGTTTTTACTTGTTTTGCGATTTAGTTGTACTACTAAATATATATCGCTCTGAAAAAAAGATTTACATAAAAACTAAATTTAGCAAAGATATGATAAGTATATTATGAGTATTTACATTTTATCATAAATTATTCTATACAATGTCCCAATACCAAAATTATTACATTTTTAATATACAAACCTTAACCGTTAAAACTTTATATATGAGGGTGGTTTGATAAATAACATTATATTCTTTATCAATTACTGTTTAACTTCCAGGACCACTGTTAGGTACTTCTTCAGAAGATGGAGATGAATGATTTGTAGCGTGTGAAAATGCCATACCTGACGGATTCGAACCCAGGATCTTATGATGAAAGGCAGAGACACTACCACTCGCACCACAGAGGCCGGTGTGATTCTTTGTCAATTACTGTCTTTTTTTTAATCAAATCCTTCATATTAAATACGTAATTTAGTTTGTGTCTGACAATTCGCTAAAGATGCCTCGAGATTTTAGTAAGTACAGAAAGGAAATTTGCACAGTCATTAAATTCTACTTTTTGAGATGGATAATAGCTATCCATGTAAAAAGATAATGAAACTTTGTTTGTTTATACTATCATTTAAAATCATTCACAAAAGGATTACATAATTTACATGCGGTCAAATGATCTGTGAAAATGAACATTGTTAATGGACATCTAAATGAGATGACAACAAAGATAATTTTTACAGAAATAGATAAAACTGTTTGGGCAGACAACAAAATTGAAGTCTGAGTAATAAATAAGACGATAAGCATTTCAACTGAATATATGCAAAACATCCTGCATAAACATTTGGATTCAAGAGAAAGATGAACATTCATGCATGATGCATAGTATTTTCTCATATTCAACCAAAAATTATTCAAAAGATTCTCATTCAAAATGTAGAATATCTCAAGCAATACCCAAATGAACTTTTTTACAGGTTAATACATCAATGAAATCTGTGTTCATCATTACACACCTGATACAAAGGAACAGTCAAGAAATGGAGTGATATTAAAGAAGGCAGATTCATTGTCCTCTCCTGGAAATTTTTTTTTTTTTTTTTTTTTTTTTTTATGTGAAGAGCAAGTTTCAGCGTTTCCATTCCATAATCTGGTGCTTGGATTCTGATTGAAAATGATAACCCAAGTTTCAATATAAGTTATTTATAGTAAAAATTCATTAAATTCCAAATTTGATTGTCTTAATGATTTTGAGTTGACTATCTTAGAACCCACCTTGTACATGTTTTGTAGTAATTCAGAGTATCTTGGATAATGGAATGATCAGTGCTGATACTAGTATCACAATTCACAAATTTTTATGTTTCTGTCCGTTGCAAATAACATCAGTGATATGATTTTGCAGACTATCAATCGAAACTACCAACAATCTTCCACCAATAATATCTACACTTGTTCTTTCAGATTTAAACTGTTCAATCCACTTATAAAAATTCTGTATGGTCAATACACTCTTTACTGTTTTGTTTTAACATCCATGAGTGAACTTCGGCCAATTGGATCGGGTTTGAAAATCTTACTTTTATTCTTCAGCAGTATATATTTCAAGTGAAATCTACATTTTAAAATAAACGAGTTTATGATAATGTTAATTCTTTACAAATGGCCGATATTTTCTGTCACAGGTGTCAACTTGAACATCGGACAGTTTCAATTTATTCTACTATAAATATTCTTTCTGCAGTTGCCATTTGTCTCTAATTACTGAACAACCTTTGTAAATAATGGATTAAGTTACAGTCTATAAAAGATTTTAATTTCTATTCATTATAGATTTGTTTTAAGTATGCAATTCCTTGTCATGTTAATTTCACTTAATACTGATATGTATTCATTTCAGTAATTAAAATACATTATTCTTAAAGAGTTATATATCTTTAATTTTAGATAATCAGGATCGAGTTGAAATTTATTTTCCATATGGATTAAAACTGTTTTGTCAAGTTTGGTATTTATTTTATAAGTTCGTACACATTAGTGAGGATATGGTCTCATAAACAAATGGCACTCAATTTTTTAATGCATTTGCACTCTGTCACTATTAAAATTGAGATAGGAAGAATTACTAACAGTGCGCTAACAATTGATGAAATTGGAACAGGGGTTGAGGAAGCAAAATCAATTGCTAAACCCAAGCAATTTGTAATGAAATGAAAGTCAAATTATAATGAAATGAAAATTATAATTCTATATAAATACTATACCTTTGCCTTCTGCAATCCAAAGAAAGTCAAAATAGACTCTCCTTTATCATTCTTTGACCACTGATATTTCTTCAACTCCTAAAAAACATATACAAAGAAATAATAAATACAAATTTAATCCCGTAAACATTAAAAGAGGCATAATCAGAGAGGGTAATTCTTTTTGCACTCTATATCTTTTTTTTAAAGTTTAAGCACTAAAAATATATATAATATATTTTTGACTTTAACACTACCAAAAAATCACATCAAACAATTAGGTTGTTTTACTCTACCAAAGTATAAAAGCAGTTTATATGGTGGTTATGGAAGATCCAATTACAAACTAAACTTTAAGGCAGTATCTGAGAAATTTTGAAAGATAAAAAATACAAGGAAAGACAAAGTGATAGATAATAATGACAAGCAAATAACTCAAGATTTTAAGTGTGAGAAAAAAAGTCTAAGAAAGAAACGGACTGGTGACAAAGACAATGTTTAACCTTTATAGCACAATGAATACACTAATTTAAATGATCTTGATATAATCTTAATATGTAAAAAATGCAAATATCTGAAATTTAATCTAGAAAGTTATAATTCATTGTAAAGAATTAGAGTAAAAGTTATATCAAGAAAGAATTATTGTATTTCTGGTCCTAGACATAAAAAAATCATCGCATTTTATTTATTACTTAGGTACTTTTTTAATAAATCAAATGGACAATGAACTAAATTTGAAAAGAATTCAGTTAGTACAATATACAATAATGATGTAAATACAGTGAACATTGGTAATTCCACATTTTTCTCAATTTGAAAAATTATGTCTTCAGAATTTTTCTACATCAAATAACGTTAAATTGAACTATGTTTTTTTTTTTTTTTTTGAAGTGGCATCAACTGCTCTACGGATGAAATAATAATAATAATGTTAACAGCATCAGTAGATGTAAAAACTACATCTGCTGTTTAACCTTCGAACTGGTATTAATAGATTTTATAAAAGGAAGTTGAAATGTAATGTACTGTTGCTTATAACTTGCAAATAATAAAAGGCAAATGAAACAAATATGACAAAACTACAAGTTCTAATTCATATAAAAAACAAAAACTCACATTTATTTTTCCATGTAGTCACCATTTAACATTTATATTTAAATATTTCTCACAACAGTGAACCAGTTTTCCCACTGTTTCAATGAAAAATGCTGACAGTTTTCAAGAACATCTTTCATCACATCATATGTCTCTTTCAAATTAATACCATAAGTAATCAGTAGCAAAGGATGTTTTTCACCATTGTGTAATAGAACTGCTTTTAAACTATTCTTTGACGAATCTATGAAAAGGCACCAATCCTCAGATTTATGAACTTGTCCTAAGTGCAACATAAGCTGCTCATCAATATTTTTGCAATAAACCAAATTGTTTTTACCAATAAAGTACTGAGAAAGTTCTTTTTGTCAACTTCAAAAGAAAGTTTTGTATTTTTTTCTAAGTAAATTCCAATCTTGCAGTCTTTATCTTAACAGTTTAGCTTGATTCTTTGATAAATTTAAATCCCTTATCATGCATTTAATTCACCTTGCGATATAAGATATGGCTATTAGAAGATAAATCAAAATCATTGTTATCTTTTTCAGTGTTGCCTGATTCTTCATCACTGCTTTTGAAACATAATTCACAGGTGACTCAAAAACCAGAATAATTTCACTGTAAAGTAGAGGCCTGATTGCAGATCGCAATGAAGGATATTTTACATTGCGTTTAGATTTTTTAGAAATTCCAGTCATACTTGTTAAACAAAAGTAACAATCGGTTACATAATCCTATAGTTCACACCAAACCATAGGTACACCAAATGGCAAAGCCTTCTGTGTACCTTTCAGACATTGTCTTAAATATATAGAATGATTGGTGCATACTATATGGGAGACCACATCTTATCCTGATCACCAATTTTACACTGTACAAATAATATGCTTTTTTAATTAAAGGTGTAATGTTTTTACTCTTTGATTTTACTGTAAACTCACCACATACATAACAAGAGGCACTCATATCGTTTATTCAATTTCAAGGCATTCTGACAATGCACTGTTAACTAACTTAAGATGGCAATAAGACTTAACAAAATTAATTCATTCCTAAATCTAGTGCCTAATACAAATAACACAGCTGTAATTTCAGCTACATGTTTTGGCCTGCACAGACATGATTAATTTTGTCCACGAAGGCTTACTCTTCAGTATTAGATATGTCAATGTGTGACTATGATATGATTTAATTCTTTGTCTAGTATTGTTTATTTGTAGCTTACAAATTATGTTGCCAAAGTTAAACAATAAAACATGAGCTAACAACATACAATATAGGAGCTTAAAATGCTAACTATATGTTTGAAAAATTAAAAAAATTCTTTAATTAAAATTTTAAAATTTGTTAAAAAAGGTGGGTAATAGAAAAATTCTGAGTTCATATTCATTTTCAGCACAAAAAAAAGTTTAACATCATGTATTGCATGTTAGGAAACAAAAATTATGTTTTATCAGTGTAATTTAATGGAAAAATTTTACAAAAATAAATGACCTAACCAGTAAATTTCTAAAAAATTACTTAAAGTTTAATAACAAATTTAAGGGAATTTTTAATTATGCTATTATTAATATGAGATATCACAATAGTTATATCCATTTAAACCATTTGCTGTCTCCAAACTTACTGGTCTTCCTAAAATACATAAATAAGGTAACCCCCCAATGTGTCAATTAATTTCAAATCCGCATCTTGTTATTCTAATACTAAAATAATTCATAAAATACTAAGATCTAAAATTAATTTAACAAATAAGTATATTGTAAAAAAAATGGGTGATTTGCTTAATTAAATAATTTTATAATAAAAGGAAAATACTAAAAATGATAAATTAAGTAACCATGTATCCTAATATCCCTATAGATCAAACTATATGTAAAATAAGAAATAAACTGAAAATGAATAATGACGACCCGAGATTTATTGGTAATATTATAACAATCATTAGAAATATGTTAGCAAAATTATTAAAAGTTTAACAACAAATTTTACATACAAAATAATACTTTACCCATGGGATTTCCATTATCAGCCTTTATGTCCAAAATTTATATCGGCATTCAAAAATAAAATAGTCTATGGCAGGGGTTTCCAAAGAATTTAGCTTAACAACTGTATTGAATCCCCCACTAAGTCCCAAGGGCCAAGACCTAGATAGTTCATCATATCAACAATCTGTAGTTTTGAATTACATACAAATGTTTGTTCCGGGACTAACCGGTGAGTGAGTTATCTATGGTGCAAGGCACAGGGTGGACTCCGGTCCATTCACAATTTTGATTGGTACTTACGGGCAACTGTCAAGAACATTTCATTGCGGTGGAGATAGCCAATTTTAGTTGATAGACCGAGATAGCTGAGTTTTTAGCCTGTTATTGCGCTATACATTTTAGGAGAATATCTATCAATCTATCAAGATTAAAGTTTTCTATACTTTATTTTTTCCAAATTCTATCCTCATGGTAATAAACTGAACTCATGGAGGTCCAACCATATTGTATTGAAAGTGCACTGAGTCCCATTAATACACAATAGACAAATGTTGGATGTTGTTTGTGTTAGCCACTTGTACTATGAGTTTAACAACACTATCTCTACTACCAGGGTATACTTGTGTTACAGCCACTTGTACTATGAGTTTAACAACACTATCTATACTACAAGGGTATGAATTTATATATCCACATACGTGATCATCTTCACAATGTACTTGCCATAACTCATTCATTATTGTTTTACAAGCCAATTAGAAACATTTATGACGAAATTTTTACTTAAATTAATTTTTAATTAAATTCTGTACACTGTTAAACAGCTTATACTAGTTTAAACCAATGAAAAGTACAATGTTATTTTTATTATTTTCAAAATAATAAAGAATAATTACATTTCTCAAATTAATTATTTTCAAATATTAATAGTTTCTGGGTTCATTCACATCTGATTTTTTTCTTTTAGTATTTATCTTTATCATAGTAATTTAGGGTAACTTTTAAAATTAGTAAATAATGTTCTCATACTTGTAATCTCTAAAATGTAATTTATCTAAGAGTAAGTTTTTCAAGATTTAGAAAATCTCAAAAAATTCTCAAATAAGAGAGTTGGTCAAAGATGATTTATTTAACTCGTTAAATAATGTAGAAAGTGTGGTTTGAGCTTCATTTAAAGATGTTTGCAAATATTTTCTCAGCAAACAAAAATTTGACAATACCACGATATTGTTAATCAACTTCTTACTTCATACAGGGGATGTAATATGCCTTTAAAAATACATTTTCTCCACTAACATCAGAATTTTTTCCCCGGATAACCTCAGAGACCTAAGTGACAAACACGGTGAACTTTTCCACCAAGACATTTCGTTGATGAAAAGCTGCTATGAAGGGAGATGGAATATTAACATGCTAGCCGATTATTGTTGGACATTAATTCGGGATGTGTGAGGCTATTTATAAAAGAAAAGCATCCGCGAAATGATATCATTCTAACACAGGTATGGCCATACAAAATTATAAATTCTACAGTTTTTAACTGAATTTCCTTTAATTTTTTTTGAAGTGTAACTTATTTAAAACTACGGGTGGTAGAAAAATTGAATTTACAGATCTGTAATGTACGCAAAAAAGCAATTCAAGAAATGGTGTCGCACTCAGAGAAACATTAAAAAATGTTTTCTTTCTGTTAGTATATATTTATCAAAAAAAAAAAAAAAAACCAACTTTGTGTATGTGTTTTGTTTTGTCTGATTTAAGTACAATACACTTATTTTCTTTTAAATTATATACTGCTTTTTTGTTGAAAAGTTATTTCTCATTTATACATTTTTAATTTTATAATTTTTATTACTAATAAAATCTTGCTTTATCTTTTTCAATATGACTAATCTGTTAATATTTATTTTGTTATAAACAATAATGACTTTGATAATTCTGTTTTATTTATTGTGATAGATTAAATTTAAAAGCATTAGCAATTACTGATTTCTCATTATCACTAAACTTTACATTAGATTTATGAAGTTATTACCATAATTACCTACAATTTTATATCTATTTACCAAACTCAAATTATCCTGTATTTCTACATTTTCAACATTATGCTTTTTGTGAAAATTATTATTATAAAAATCTTTTTTTCTGTTATTATTATTTATTTTAATTAAATTACTTATTTTATTGTTATGAGATAATTTTAATCTTGTCTAAATATTTTAATATTAATCCTAATTAAATCCATTATAATTAAACATGACATTACCTAACATTTTAAATAAATAAAGTTGTGTATTATACAACTTTATATTTATATAATTTTTTTATGATATCCTTGTTTGCACTGCTTGTTTTACTCTACATCTCTCGGGCGAACATTTTTGTTTTGGTTAAGGTTTTATTATATTGGGAATTCTTTATATTTATTTCAGCATATTTAACTATTATATTTAGTTATAAAATGTTCTGTTGAATTCATTAGATGTATAACGTTTTGTAATTTAATGTGGAATTTTTAAAAACAATACTGTACAACATTTTTGCCAGGTCAGCATTTATAATTAACTAAGTAATATCAATTCTTTTTTTGTTATTGTTTTATCTATATTTTGCTCTATTGGAGGATAATTTGTATTATACTTTTGTCTTTGACATAATTAGTATAGAGGAAACTATGGACAAATACAATAACAAAAAAAAGTATTGATTTTACTAATATGTATGTATATATTTGTATATACATACAGATATAAACAGACAACGCTTGCACATCAGTTATTTCTATCATTAGTCAACTGTTGGCATCAATATTTTAGTAATTTTGTTGTTAGCTGTTTATATTCATCCATTTATAATTACGGTTTGTGATCCTACTAAGTGTGAACTTCACAAAGTAATCAGATTTTTAATAGCAAATATAATCTTGTGGCTGAAATTCACTTGCAAATTTTTCACATTTATTGGTAAAATATTACGTAAAGATGCTTAAGTAAGATGGTGGTAAAATTCATTTTGAAAACGGCAAATGAATATTCATGAAGAACATATTGGCTGACTGTCAATGATTTGATTGAATTTCCATGAATCATCATTGATTCACGGCTGAATTTCTTGAAGAGGGAATGAAGAAGCTAATGAAATGGTATGAAAAATGAGAAGTTGAAGGTAGCTATGTAGAAAAGTAGTAAATAAATGTAATTTTTATACTTAAGTATTTAGGTTTGTTTATACTTTTCAGTTTTGTTTTTATTTCAAAATGGGCCATACTTTGTATCACTGACATATCCCATTTGTATTGTTATCAAATCATTCTGATTATCCTTAGGTTTTAAAGTAGAGATATTATATGTTCTCTATACAGAGCGAGCCAAAACACACTTAACCCAATAATTAATATTGTTAAAAATATGTTTATGACAGTAATATACTTTACCATATGTTGTAGTTGAATAAAATGTATTTATATTTATTTATTTTTCTCACAATAGAAGATGGAAATATCCTCATCAGCTGCTATACATGACTTAACACATTTCTTCATGTTAGTTGCTAATTTTTTGGGCTATGCTAATGCACGTTATTTTGTTTTCGACATTATAGTTGGTCGACTGTGTGAGGATTATTCTTATAGACATTATCCTTCAGACGTCCCCAAACAAAAAGTCAGAAGGAGTTAAATTTGGTGATCTAGGTGGCCACAGTCCACGAGAAATTATGTATTCCCAAAAGAACTCACACAACATTATTAGTGTGCTATTTGCTGTGTATGTTGCAGCATCATCTTTCTGCAGCTAGCTGTCTGATACATCAGCCTTTAACAGTGCCACGAACTGTATCATCATGTTCTGGTAACATTCAGTTTTTTCTGAGAAAAAGATTGGGCCAACAGTTCTTTTCCATGAAATTGCACACCAAACACCAACCTTCTGTGAATGTAATGGAGGTCTCATGAAAAATATGAGTGTTTTCTGAACTTTAGTAACTGTTGTTCTGGCTGTTTACGTAGTCACTTAGATGAAACTATGCTTCATCAGAGTAGAAAACATAATCCAACACCTGAACCTGCTGGGAATAAAACAAAATCCATTGACAGTAATGTAATCTTTTTCCCCTATCAGGTTCTTGAAGCTCACACACATGTGTTTGCGATATGGCTGGATATGGCTCAATCTGTATATCCTCCTATATTATAAAATGGTAAGAAAAATCTTTAAAATACAAAAATTATAAAACTCAAGATGTAATTGAACTACTGAGATGGGCAGTGGCTTAGAATACTCAGGGAAAATCAAGTCACACTTAATGAGGCCCAACATTTTTCCTCAATTCTGAGTTGAGATACAAGCGAACATGGTTTTGCCTATATTATAATATGGTAAGAAAAATGCTTAAATGCAGTGGGTGCAGCCTCCTCTCTCTCTTTTATCTGTTTAGCCTCTGGAAGTACTGTTAAGGTATTACTTCTGAGGATGATGTGTATATGAATGTGAATGAAGTGTAGTCTTGTACAATCTCAGGTCGACCACTCCTGAGAAGTGTGG
>JAAAKQ030050022.1:0-16318 GCA_010016005.3 Zanna intricata | reverse complement strand
TAGGATTTTAACCTTAGAACTCTCGACTTCGAAATCAGCTGATTTGCGATGTCGCGTTAACCACTAGACCAACCCGGTGGGTTACAACAGAATACTATCTAAAAAAAGTATCACATATCTTAAGTAAATAATGCAAGCAGTGATATCTATTTCTTAAATTTAGCATTTATTGCAATGGACTTATATGACACTCCTATTTTGATAACTAGGTAAGAAAATTGTCTCTTACTTCACGAACTGGTTCCTTTATGAATGTATTCTTAAAGATTTTTTTATATTAGATCTATACAACAGATGTATTTTGGGCAATTAACTAAGAAACTGTCTTAAAAAATGGGAATTACTTTTCAATTTTAATAAGATGTTTTCTACAAAGAAAATTTGTATAAAGCTTTTAAGGCTTTTTAGGACACTTCTGGTTCAGATGATTGCAATCAAAAGGGATGGTGATAACTAGATTTTAAACTGTTTTAAATCCAAAATTTCAACATTCTACTGCTAATCTTTTTGAGTTATGAGAGTTACATTCGTACAGACGTCACGCCGACACATGTCAAAATGGATTCAGGGACCGTCAAAATGGATATTTCCGTTGAAATCTGAAAAATCGAAATTTTTCGCGATTGTAATACTTCACAGGGAAGTAACAAATTCGACCACGATGGGATAAGCAGGTAACCATATAGAATGAGAAAATTCGTGACGGGGTGCTAGTAATTTTTATACAGAAATAACGTTTCGTTTATTTCTATTAAAATAATATTAGTTCTGTAAATAACAAACTATTAAAAAAAAAAATATATGTCCACTGAACTTCCCTATACAAATTTTTTTGTACCGCAAAATTTATTAAGTATTTGTAGGATTGTAGCCTGTATAGTGAAGGCATCATCCGATCGACGCCTGTTAGTTAAATTTTATATATTTAAAAAAATGTTTTATCCTGTTACTTTTGCTCAAATCAGATGAAAATTTTCCAAAAACGGTAGAAAAACAGCTATTAATATTCTGATTATGATAGCTACTTGACTTTTTTTTTTTTAACTGATAATATTTCGTAAATATCACCACAATAATAAAGAAAAAGTATAATTGATAATTTTCTTTTTAATTTTTTAAAAAGTTGTAAAATAATGAGTTTTGATATTTTGGACGAAATTAATTATATTGTTTAGAATGAATAGAACGATGTTAAGAGGTAATATCTATATATAGATTAAATTTAATGTTTTAATGTAGTTTTTACTCGTACTTTATATTAAATTCACTTCAGTAAACATAAAACCAACCTATAATGCATTATTTTCAAAATTGAGTAACCATTATTATTTTAATAGAAAATAATTTGAAAAAAAAATTTATTTATTCTAAATAAAGGTTAGATTTAAAAATAAAAATTCAAATGAGATTATCATGCATTCCCATTGTAATAAAAATTATATGTTATAAATTAGAATGATAAAGTTTAAAAATACACAAAAATTCTATATGAATTAATCAAAACTGACTTGTAATGAAAATTTTGAAAAACAATAATCTAAACAAAAAAATAATGTATATTTTAATATAAAAGTAAATAAGAATAAAAAAATAAATTAAACTTCAACTAGGTAACACACACACACACACACACAACAAATTGTGCCGTAATTGGCTTTTTAAGTTATATGTTCATTGTAAGGAAGCGAGTACAGGACTAAATAATTATTACTACATTTAGGATAAAGAAAAATGTTTGCAGCTGCATTGCATTCTTTCACCCGGTGGGTTTCCTAGAATCTAGCGATAGCAAAATATGTGGTTTATTGAATGCAGTGCTCATTAATTCTCAGGTTACTCTCAATAATATAATTACTGGGAATTATATTACCGTGCTTTGTAAATATTGAAACATAAATGGATTTGGATTGGTTAAAAAATATTATTTTATCCTTATTGGATAACTTAAAGTTATGATAATTTTTCTCTTGTGTTTGGGGATAATTTTTTGTTGTCGGTTTTCACTTGTTAACTGATGTAATGTAAAGTTTTGTGATTATATATGAGAGTAATGATCACAGGATTCAGGGGCGGAACCTACTTTATCAGTCGACATTTGTTATATTCAAACTGCGGAGTTTTATTCACACCTTAATATTGGTTAAAAAGAAAATAGAGATTATGATTGGTTGGAATCTACTGCCTAATAATTGATTTAAGGAAAACAAACTTATCATGAAAAGTTTACTTTTTGGAATATTTCAAATTTCAGTATACTGTAGAATTAAAAAAAATATTATACCAGTCTATTTCAGATTGTGATTATCTCCTTCGCTGCAGTAAGGTGCATATATCTGCCGTAATAGGGTGTTACTGTGTGGTTGTAGTTAGCGTATTTCCAGATATGCGGTATGGTAAGTTATTTAACTTAACTCTTGTCTTGGTACGGACTTCGTTGTTGCCATGTACTTAACGGCTGTCCGTTACGGCATATAATGTAATGTATGTAATGAGTGTTCTATTTCTCCTTATAACTAAGAATATTTTTTTAAAATGATTTTGAAGTAAATGATATCTCTCAGGAAACATGTGAACTAACTCTAGTTGAAATAGTTCTTTTACACATATTCTTATTTAGCGTAATTTATTCGTAATTATTTATTTAAAATAATGTTTAAAATTATTTAGCCTTATTTATTCGTAATAATTATAAGTGATAATTTTGCTGGTTTGTTTCGTGACAGCAGCATTTATTTTATTAAAGTATGACAAATTTTCTACAAAAAAAATTTATTTTCATTTATAGTGGTATATAATTAATTTATTGTATTATTTTAAAAATATGAAAAATAAAATAAAGAATTTCAGATTACATAAATGATAAAATAGCATTGGATATTTATGAATTTAAAAAAGATATCTTAAAATCACATATCACAAAATAATATTATGTTGAAAAAAGTAACTAATGACGTCAAAAATAAATCAATTTATTAATTATTTAATAATTGGATGATGTTTATAGGCAAGCACGTGAACATTTTATGGTTTGCGAATAAATAAATACCAGCATTTATAAGATTAAGTAATATTATGATTATTTTATTGAATAATTTATTGAACAAGTTGGGATAGCAATATATGAAAAGAAATAAAATTGTAAGAAAGAGAACAAAAAACAATGTATATGCGGAACGGCACAAAAGTATACTGAACAAAAATTTAAGGGCAAAGGTTCAGCATGAGAGCAAATCCGTATAAAATTACACTCACTGTACAAAACCTCAGAATGTGCCAATATATGCTGTAACACATAGTAGGAAAGTAGTATATGACATCATCGTTGCACGTACAAGATGCTATGTTCCCTATTTTATCTGCCGCAGCAAACGTGTTAAGCGAATATACACCTTTCAGTTTGGTATCTGGAAGTGTATGAATGTGTTTTGAACCTTACTCTTCAACGATATAATTAGTTCCTTGAAGAAAATAACCACTAAATCATTTTTGATCTGTTCAGTTATTAAATTCTTCAGATTTCTGGTTTAATTGCAGTGCAGTAGAAGGTAAACAATAATAAATGTTTTATTACAGCATGATATTCTCGGGCTAAAAAACGGGAATTTGAAAGTGAATAATGATTTCGGTAATCATAAAAAAACTGATATCTAATTTAAATATTTTACCAAAAAAATGTAAATAAAAAATAAATAAACAGAAACATCATTAAGTTATTTACTACAATATCGACAATTTAACTATTAAAAATATATTATAATATCCTAGACAATGCTAAAGCGTAAAGTAATATTCAGATACTGATTTACACACACAAATTTCTAAATTAAAATTTTTTATCCTCAGAATGCTTTTAGTTTTTTCCACTCGTAAAATTAATATGTGTAATGGATTCTAATTTTGTAAAGTTAATTTTTAAATCCAAAATAAAATACATTTCCTAAATTCTCGTGTGTTATTTTATCGGTTGAATAATCGGTAGTTTAACTGATGATTTGTATCCATCCCTTATGATTTGTCGAAAAAGGAAATGATTTATGGCTACATGGAATATAGTGCACAATAATTGGTTAGTTCCTTTAACAGTTATGACTGGTGGAAAGTATTAAATTTCTGACTGGCCATTAGTATCCGTATTTGTGATTAGTTAGGAAAATACGGCGTTCTGATTAGTTCGTTACTTAGTAATCTTTGGTGGTGAAGTACGCACGTTTGGTAACTGTAATGTAGGGGAAATCTTTAAATTCATTTTCACTAAATGGCAGGCGTATTGGAAATATGCTTTTTCACACTGCAAGACTTTTTCACTAACTCTTTAAATCTTCATTCAAACTCAGTAAGGAGTCTTGTCAGGCTATTTCCGTAGTTTTATACATCATTACTTGGATTAGTGAATCTATCATTGGAAAGTAACACACGTCACTGCTTGATGATACCGCCTCATTGGCTTGAAGCTTGTGCGTGAGATATGGAAATAGAACTTTGTAGCTTATGAAAAATCACATTCCTGAGCGGGATTCGAACTCGGGACCTCCGGATGAAAGGCCTTGGCGCTCGCACTCCGCCATGGATATCTTATGTAGGCAGCTCTTAGCTGATTTGAAAACAGAAAAGTTGTAATTTACAACGTCTGAGATAGCCTTCAACTTCAAATCGATAAATTATTTTTACCTGCCTCTTGCCATTCAACTTGTACATGTGGCAGAGAAGAGTTGTGAAAAATAGAGTCCCAATTCCATGACATATTATTAGCATCTTCTAACGGTTCACATTCTACAGACCACTGTTTCACATGGAAAATGAGATTATTTCGTCTTTCCGCTTCCAAACTTACTCGAAGATGCGTCCTGCGTCAAGTCTCTTTACTTTCGATTACATCAGAATATTCAGATTGCATGGAGTCAAGAACTCTTGAAATTGTCTATGAACGAGTAAGACTTCGAGTTAGAATAGCATTAATAAATTCATAGTTCAGAACAAAATCAAGTGCAGCTCCCATATCCAAGTGATTTTTACACATAGCACTTTGCTGGATGACGCAATGACGCAGGAAAACAACATTCTTCTACAGATATTCCTGATTAGAGATCCCAACAAATCCACTTTTTCCCCTGTCATACTTTGTGCTCCCTCAGTTGCAATACTGTATATGTTTATTATAGGTATTTTCAAAAATGAATGGTCTTCTCGAAATTCATGTTAAATATCTGATTATCTTGTAGTTTCCTTTGACGACCACATGCATGCTATCAGAGAAATTTTCGTCAACACCTCTTATAAATAATAGAAACTATGCAATATCACTTATATCAGTGCTTTATCTATATTTATAGAGCAAAATTTATATTGATCAGTCTTTGATTCATACTGTTATAAGTTTCTATGTATTGATTCGATACTAGAAGTCATTGTTTTTTTTTAGATAATTTACATTTTCAAAATCCTTTACCTTGTCAGAACATAACATATCAAAGTTTGAGTATACAGTGTTTAAAAAACTCCTTATCAGATAGCCCTTTGTTACTTATAGCACTATTATGTGCTACAATGTAATAGTGACTGAAATCATTTCACCTGTAACATTACCTGCATTATGTAGCTGCTTTCTGAGATCTATTTAGTTTCTTAAAATTACTATGTCGACATGATGTATTTTACATAGGTCTTCTGCCGCAAAATCTTAAATCATGGCTCCATAGCTGGTATTTTTATGCTTTGAACTGAAGTGCCAGGAAATGTACTCTTTGCAGACTACTTAGTTTTCATTGCAGATAACACAGCAATTTACCCTTAAAAGTTGTGTAAAGGTTCTTCCAATTCCATTCATCTTTAAAAATATTTCACCCCCAATGAATTTTTCTTTTTTAGTTGACATCTTAGGGCTGAAATGTTTCACAAATGTGCACAAGATAACTAGAAACCTCCAACAATAGTACGACAGGCCTGAATCAAGAAATGTGGCGTTAGTAGACAGCTGAAAAAGGATGCAATGTGGAGGGGGTTATATTGAGGAGGCTTCATTACCAGTTTTATTTTTCTCTATAAAAATGCCAGCAGCCACTCACTCTCAAATGTTAACATAACACTTCATTAAAGTAAACAAATTAATCTGTGTAACTAAGCTAAACATTACAGGAAGAAATAAGAAGAAAATAATCCAGAATTATTTATTTTCCTTAATCTTTCTTCTTTTCATTCATCAGAATAGGAATCATATCGCGAGCCAAGTAGTGACAAAAAATGGATTATAATAAAACCTCTATCAGTTATTATCTGACTCAACATAAAAGAATGGGGAAGTCTCTATACAACACAGGGCTGCGTTTACTGTTTTTGGCTAGCAGTCCAAATATATATAGATGAATAAAACATATGTTTACAATTGATATAGTAAATGGTATTATTATTAATGGTCCGAAAAAAGGATTTTTCTCTTACATGCATTCAGTAAAATATGTCTTGCAGCAATTTTTTTAAGTTTGTAAACTAAAATTGAATGAAGTTTTTGCTAACATTTAAGGAATGAAAGAAAATCTTATTTTTTAAAGTAATTATATAAATTATATTATTTTACGTAATATCGTAATTTCTTTAGTTTTCTCCTTTATTCAACCATATGAATATCCCTTTTCAGTCTGTAGCAGTAATCGACAAGCATAGTCAGCCTAAATTTTCCCAACATTAGTGAAAGAGTAATCTTACTGGAAGAGTTGATCGTGCTCATCCATTTACATTTTATCCAATTTTAGGTGGAAAACATCCAAATGTAAACAAATTCCAACTTCACTTTTGGACCGTAAAAATACATGTCTATTTTTAGAAACAATTACATTTTTTATAGTTTTCCAGAACTCACAACTTCTACACAGGTCTAAGCCTTCTTTTTGCTCAAATATGATTTTAATTGTATTTTGAAATTATAACCGTGTGCCTTTTCAAATTTATTCAAAATCGTTACAGAGACCAAATACTTCGTTAGCTTAATAATTTTTGGTGTAACAAATATTCCTTCTTTGATTTTTGCCTTGCTAATCCTGAGAGACTTGCTCTTATGAAAAGGAAATCTTGGCCATTAAATCTCATTCTTTTGACAAAATTTTTTTATTAAACCAAACTTTATGTGAAAATTCTAATCATGAAAGATACACAATTCACGGATTTACCACAGCTTGACAAATACATTTTTCTCCCAGCTATGAGTGCTTCTCTCTTCGGCCAGTATTTTTAAGTAAATCAACTTCAGACATTTCAATTTTTCATGTAAACAAAGTTGTGACATATAGGTGGTGACTAAACGTTATTACCCTTCCTACTTTTTAAAAATATCTATTATAAAAAGAAAAGAAATAAATTTAGTGCAGCTGTAAAAATATTTTATACTAATAAGTAAATATACATAATTTTTATATTTATTATACAAGTATATATATATATATATATATAAGTATGAGAAAATAACAATGAAAGGAATCCAGAAGGGAACCAATTGGAATCCTTTTCTCAGGCCAACAGGTCCTTTCAACAAATGCTCTTTGTAATACTCCCAGTGGTACTCCTCAAATAGGCGTTGTTTGAAGAGAAATGTTACTGTAGCAATGTAGGAATTTATGGGAAAGTGTTATGGCACAGATGATAATTCTCACGTTTCACCTTTTAAGGAATTTGGGTCTGGTTCTACAGCTCAAGAGGATAAGCATATAAATACACGAGGATCGGCGTCACAAGCATGTCAATGTGGTTAGTGGGTAAATGCAGGACATTTGGCGACGTTTGGATGTTGTTTGGCGAGTTATCTTTTTTTTTTGTTTAACCTTGGGAAATACCATTAAATTATATCTTCATGAATGAATTTTAGCGTGTGTGAAAAATGCTATGCCTGATTGGGATTCAAACCCGTACCTCCGGATGAAAGGCAAAGACGCTACCACTCACACCTTGGAAGCTTTACGAGTTATCGATTGGCAATTAGTGAAAGGGATAAAGTATCAAATTCATTCATAAACTAAGGTAGTATTATTTTTAAACAGCAAAGGTATGAACAGAGAATGGATTTAAATGAACTTTACATCTATTAAATATAATATTAAAGTGTATTAAAATATAATACACTTGTATATTAAAGCCTAATAGTACTACACTAGCATTGAATTATATATAGAAAATAAAATTGCCCTTTAGACATCTTTAACTGGAAATAACGGACCCAACAATTGTATCTCTTCAGCTATGTATGGATTGTTTAAAAAAATTAATAACATTATTACGTTAAACAAAAGATATCCTTTCAAGCTATAAATCTTTAAGATAGCCTCTTTTTGAGAGATTAAGCGAAATAGAAGCCCACACCAATGCGCGCATACATACAAATTTTTATAGGCGGGTCTTTCTGAATCTCATTTGACAAAGTGATCATCAAGTTTATTAAAAAGAAGGTGGAAGAAGAGTAACTTAAGAGTATTTATTTGTAATAAAGTAAAGATTGCAGTGATTTAGGGATGGGTGGACAGTTTGTAAGATTAGTCCTCAGGCGCCTCAGTTCTTCAAATGTAAGTAGCTGTAACTTGATGATACCTAAAAATACCAGTGGTCTTTTATTTAAAAAAAAATTGATTGATTCAAGTGTACACTATAAGTAAGGAAATATTGTGCTGAAAGTGATTCATGGGGGTGTGTAATACTTTTACAGTTGTTCTAATCCCTATATGTTTTAAGGAGGACGGGTTTTAGTCAGCGCAAACCTGATAATAAAACTAAACCTGAGCTAATTGTGTATGTTCTAAAGTTTGCTAAAAAAAAGCATATCACAGGTGGCAAGATATTGTTTAGTGAAAGATATGATATATAAAAACAGGAAGATTATTTAGAAAAAAAAACTGATGGATAATATTTATTAGTTTATAAAGTATCTACTTCACTAATACCAATACACCAAATACAAACTAAAATAATACAAAGCACATTAATAAAAAAATAGTTTAAAAAATGTTCACAATCCAAAGAAAAAAATTTTACTGATTTTCTAATCTTACATAAATACCACTAACTGATTTTAATATTATCTCTGCACAAAGAATAATATCTGGACAATCAACTGGTGGCAAAATCTTGAAGTTTCTTAAAATTCCACTCAAAATTACTTTTATTTCAAGCATACCAAATTTTTGACCTGTAACAAAATAATTTTTAATTGCTATAACCAATTACCAAAAGAGTAATTACTGATTTAATTTATATTGAGAATGAAGAAATTCTCAACTGGTTTGTTTGATTAAAAATCGTTTGATTTTTTATTAGTTTATTGTTGGTTGTTTACATTTGTACAAAATAGAGAACTTAAGGCCAAATTTTGCAGTTACAAAGTAATCTCAAAGACTTTTATTAGTATAGTAATAATAATATTTTTAATTAAATTTTTAACTTAAAAATATTGAAATTTCACAATCTTCTAACTGTTACTGAAATTTAATTTTAAATTTTCATAAAAGTTTTTACTATTTTGTAATTTAGTTATATTGTTTTATGTTCTTTTTTAACACTGTTTATGTATTATTTTTAAACTAGTTGCAACAATTTTTTTTACACTGGTTACTAGCTCCCAATATAATAGTTACACCAAAAACTTTTTCTGAGCTAGTCACATTAGTTTTAGATGAAGATGAAACCATGAAAACTTCATCTTCAGTTCATCATAGTGATGAACAAGAGCACTGAAGTAATGACAGCCATCTTGTTAATAAATTATATTATGTAATGATGGCTAGGTTAATATTTTTTGGCAAGAATGGCCAAATATTTGTTAAAACTGGCAAATCAGAACTAAGTTGGAAGAGTATTATTAATATTTTTGCAAGATTTTGAGCTCCAGCTGACTGAAACTCACTTGATGAAAAAGGTTTGAAAAATATTGTTCAAAATTTATTTGGAATTAAAAATTATTTTCTTTAAATTCTTGAATCAGGAGGCAAAATAGAAAATGTAGGTAATATGTATAATAACCCAAACATGGCAGATATCTCTTTTAGTGTCAAAGACTGTAAAATGTGTTCTTACTATATCAGATACAATTTTTTTTTTAAAAGCAAACAAGAAAGACTTTGATTTAATGTTCTCACAATTTGGTAAATTTAACTCTAAAAAGTTATCTCCTAATAGTTTTTTTTTTAACAATAGTCTTTATTAATATCTAATGTGCAATACAGGATTTTTTAACCACTATTGTAATATTAAACTTATTTTTAATTTTTGTAAGAAATAAACAAAAATTGTAAATTAAGTATTTTACTGTAGGAGATATGAAAATAATTACTTTTTTCTTTTAAATTATGCAATAGAAAAGTGATTGAAAAGATAAACATAACAGCTGATATCCACATAAACATATAAAAACCATTTTCCACGATTTTTTTCACCTATGCTTGTTTCACTTATTTAGCATAATTATATTGCTTAAGTAATAATACAGTGATATCAGAAAAATATTTAATTTTTTGATTGACTAATTTAAAACAAATAAAAAAGTAAAAAGCATACCTATACAATTTCTCTGTCCAGCACTAAAAGGGCAATATGCATACGGATGTCTTGATTTAACAACATCTGGCAACAAGAATCTCTCTGGATTAAATACTTCAGGTTCAGGAAATAATTTTGGGTCTCGATGTAATTTGTAGAAGACAAGACATACAGAACATCCTTTAGGTAATGTGTAATTGGCTGAAATAAAGCAAAATTATTTAAATTGGCTAAAAGAAAAAGTTAGCATTTAATAGTTATGAACTCCTCATTAATCCAACTATTGTTACAGTAACTTGTAAAATGAAGGTAATTTTTTACATCTATATTTTTATTATTATAGATGTTTCAGAATAAAGTCCTATGCATTCTAAAGATGAGAACGGATCATGGATATTATATATGTATTCACACACAACGAATACAATCTTGTGGAATGAAAAATATTCTTGGTTCAACTAGTGATCCACTGGGTTGGTGTAGTGGTGAATTTGTCATCCCAAATCAGATAATTTTGAAGTTGAAAGTTCTAAATTTGAAAACCTAGTAAAGGCAGGTATTTTTTTTATGGATTTGATTACAACATCGTGTTCTGTTGCGATTGGGTTTCAAATTACCACAAATCTCAGGAATAGTTGACCTGAAACTGTACAAGACTACCCTTCATTTACATTCATAAATATCATCCTCATTCATCCTCTGAAATAATACCTTAACAGTGTTTCCAGAGGTCCACTTATATAAGTTATCCTGAAAATAATATCTTTCTCTTAATAAGCTTGTTATAAATTGTAAGTTTGACTTGGTAAGTAAAAAATGGCATATTTCTTAGTGAGTAATAATTGAATATTCTTAAAAGAAATGACTTTTTTTGTAGAATCTCCATATAGTTATTTAACAACTATCGAAACAAATTAAACTAAAAAAAAAAATTATATTTATAATGAATAAAAAAAAAATACTGTAACGACTACGACAACGGTATCAGCAAGTATTAAATGACATCCTTGCGAAGACTGTTAGTCCAGCTGTTCGATTAATATTCACGTAAACATAACCTCTAAAAATTTAGTTACGATGTCGTGTCTGTTCGAAAAAAGTACTTTTAAAAAACAGAGTTCTGGTATCCGATTTTTACTTTCGGAAAATGTACAACCATCATAAATGTTCTCTGGGATGAAGAACCAATACGGCAGTAGTTGTTTACGTTATTGTACGACTTTTTACGCTGGGTGGAAAAGTTGAAAAGTGGCCGCAAAAGCGTGATCGATGAGCACCGCTCTGGCATCCGACATTGATCATTTGACACTGACAAAAATTCTCGTATTGATTCACTTATTCAAGAAGACCAACGACTTACAGTTGAACAAATTGCTGAAAAATGACGAGTAATTGTTGGAACAATACATTCCATCATCAAAACTAACTGAATTACAGTAAGACTTGTGCTAGGTGGGTTCCCAGAGAGTTAAACGTTTTCGACACAAAGCCGAGAGATTTCGCATTTGCACCGAACTCAAAAATCGCTTCAGTAACCAAGGTGACGCATTTTTGGATAGGATGTGATGAAACTTGAATATATCATTTTGAGTCTGAATCCAAGCGTCAAAGCATGAATTGAATATACTCTGACTTGCCTGTCCGTAAGAAATTCAAAAATCAACCATTGGCTGGTAAGGTCATGTTAAGTATCTTTTGGAGTGGTTGTGGTCCTACCAGCTGATATTATTTGGAGGAGCATCGCACTATAAACATCCTGATATACACCATGATAAAAAACGTTTTCATTGGTTAAATTAAATCATCCAAATAAATACGAATAGTTTCCCTAAGATTTATTCTTAAAAGAAACATAAGGACTTGTTAAATGTTACAGCGCAGTGTTGCGATTGATATTGCGTCAGCCTATCGCATGTGTCTGGCGTCGCAATTGGTGTTATATTAAGTGTCCAGCCAATGCATCTCTCGGCTTTTCATTACAGTAACAGATACCGGGATATGCAGAAGCAGGATTTGGTCGAACTCCTCCAAAGGTATCTGGACAAAAAGACTGATCCCGAGAATATCACCCTGGAAGAATATCACATGTTAGAAGGCCCCCGTCAATGGGATGAAGTAAGTAACCTAGTGTCGTTTATCTTACGTAAAAAAGAAGAATATCGAGAATGGTCCGAAGACTAGAGGGACTGGATTTACGCCAACACATGAGAAAATACACCATGGTTGTGGTGAAGAACATGACCGGAGGGAGACGAGGTGGCGGATCGCTCTGTGCTGAATCGTCACTCCTTCGAGCTTGCGCGAATAGATGGTGATGATATGAACGCCGATTCCTGATCTCCAGAAATCAAAGGCAACCCTCCGATAATACGTATTGTTTCATTGTGGATTTGGGGGTGGCGGAGAGCGGCGAGAGGACGTTCAGTCGTTAAAGTTCAGGCCACCATACGCACTTAATTTAATATCATTGCGAAACCTGCTTTGCCCGGTATTATAACCCGGGATTCGAGTCGATACTTCCCCATGGAACCCAATGGAGAATACGTAACTGGTATTCCTTCGCATCGCATCGGAAAAAAAGCTCATTTCAATCAAAGTGCAGTCAATTAACTTATCAATAAGTTTCATTATATATAAAAAGAAATAATAATTTTAAATTATTATTTTTTATTTTAAATATATATTTAAAAAATTTTTTAAAATAATAATTTTAATTTTCATTCTTTATCTCTCTTAACAGAAAGAATAGAGATAGAGAATGGAAAATAGTTTTAAAAAAAAATGAAAAATTTTTTTTCCATTCTCAATCTGAATAACATCATTTTAATTATAGCTGTAGAAGTTAACAAATATTTTAAAAAAAATGCTGCTGATGTTGTTGATATTTCTGAATTTGAAAAAAAAAGGTATTTAGAAGTATCATGTCCCTCTAAAATAAAGACTTGAGTTGGTTTAAGGATAATAAATAATACTAATAGTAATTAGTATAATTATTAATAATAATAGTATTACTGGTTTTTTGTTTTTAATCATACATGAAATTTGAACATCTTCTGTAATATCTCTGTGAACAGCAGGAACAGTAGTATACAACCTCAAAGTCTCTTGTATCACACAATCTAAATATTTCATTTCTCTTAGATCATTGTATGTTGCAGTCCTGTCAGAATCACCAAATATTTCATTGAGTTCTTCCACCACCTTATTCTGAAATAGAAAAAATATGAATAAATTATTTTATAATGCAATTCTTATTATATTCATTTTATTAGGATGGATTAGTTTTTAAGTGCAAGTTCATGTTTGTATAAGTAAGTTAGTTTCCATAACATTTATTGTATTCGTATATACAGGATATTAAATTCATTTTTGCTAAATAAATACGTTTTTTAATTGGGTTAAATTCCCTAAGAAATATTCAAAAACATCTTCGGTTGTTAAAGAAAATTTTGGAACTATGCAATAACTAATTGTCTGTTACACATGTATTTTAAGATTGTAGTTTCTAATAAACTAATTTTGACATTATATTTGATGTGAAGGAATAATTTGTATATAACACAATATCTGACTTCGTCACAATAATTTCTAACAATACTATCACGGTCGCCAATTATAGTGAGAACATGATTCGTAAATAACCAACACGATATCAAACATTCTCACAATAATTTATTTAACAAAACAAACACTTACAATGCTTAACAAAATTTATATGAAAGAACTTAAACATTCGCGCAATACAACGGCAGCGTAACCTAAAGGAACTCGATACACAAATGAACCAATCCACAGTGTTCTCCTCTCACTATATATATATATGTATATATACTCTTAGCTGTACATCTAGAAAAGTCTATTTGATTTTATTACAAATATCTTCATTATTTATAATTACAATTAATTCTAAACAATATAACTAATCACATTAATTGCAAAACGAAACTTTATCAACGCCAATTGCCAAATAAAAACTTATTCTTTTCTAAAAATAGTAATTCAAACAAAAATACAACCTTACTGTTTCTTGCAGTATCTAATATTCTCTATAAGCTTCTAGCAAGTTCGAAATCTGATTACACACGCAAAAGACTTATTATTAACTACAAAAATTACTATTAACATACAAATGACATAATATTAACAAAATATTATTATGAAATATCGAAATGAAATATTATTAACCAAATACCATTATTAAACAATGTTAACACAAAACTTTAACAATGCTTATCACTTTTAACTAGTTATGAATTTATTTTGTGGACTTCAATATATATGGGGAGTTATAATAATTTTTATAAAAACCTTGTTCTACAACATATTTCTGGCAATGTTGGCTAAAGTTAGTTTTTCCTTCTTTCATAATTATAAGCCAAATACCTTTTATTCTAGTTTTAATTTTTCTTTCAGTTCACTTACATATGATCTTAAAATATAATTATTTTCTTTACAAATTAATTTTTATATAGAGTAATTAAAAAAAAAAAGTGTATACAAATTTTGAACTGTGATAGAAAATTTATTTTCCTACCTACAAGATTAAATTTCTGGGAAAAGTAAGGCTACAATCCAGTTTAAAAAATAAGTGAAGTTTCTGATCAAACTGAATGTTCCAAATGATAAAGTATATGTTCAAAATGTTTGACATCACCATCAACAAATTTCTAAATAAGAGTCACGATTGATTCCATAGCTTGCACCGACATGTCCAATGGGATTTCTGTGAATCTTCTTTTGAAACTGTGAATTCTTGAATCTCAGTTCAAAGTCTGTGTCCAGGTTACATAGTTTATGTCTGGGTTGTCAACACTTAGCTATTGAATTGTTTTACTAACCTTGAAATACACACTTGCAACTTCTCTTTCTTCAGATTGTGTTGCATACTTTTGGCACGTACATCAGTCTCACTGTACCCTTGCCTTACAAATTTTTGTGGTGAATGCTGAAACAGTTCCAGCACCAATTCATCAGTTGTAGCTGTGTGAGGTTGCTCTGATCACCGTTCTGCACATCGCATACTGTTCATTTCATGGACCTGTAATTTGTTTTATTGACATGTGAAAGCCACTAATTTCAACATTTACTTTAACCACCATTTGGAATATTCAAAAAAAAACTTATTTTTCAAATTAAATTCCATATCAAACTTTTGATATATGTGATGTCTTTTAATGTGTCTAAAAATCTCAATATTCTGTAGCATATTGATATGTATTCTGCTGGAAGGTTTACTTTTTATTAATAAACAAGTTGTCCTGAAGTTCTACCCTCACTGCGAGATACCTTGAAATAAAAATTCAACTGTGATAATTTGAGTGGCATGGTATTAAGAAAATTCAGTGTCTTAGCAAATTCACCATAAAAACATCTTCTTACATGAGATGAAGACACATGGGAAGAAAATACATTGCTCCATTCCTACTTCTCTAATGCAATTAAAGTTGTCAAAAGTAGGCTATTACATTCCACATACCTCCTTCCCGCAATCAAGCCAAATTAAACATCAGTTTAAGAGATTTTTTTTTTCAGACCTTGTAATTTCAGATAATTTTCTACAGAAGTGAAAAAAAAAAATTGCTTTTTTTCCTGAGGCAAAATATGTAATATTCAAGTTAATACTTTAAACTCTTCAAAAAGGAACAACATTCAGCCAAATCTCAGCTTCATTCTATAAATTCTGATTATAAAGATCATTATTCTCAAAGAAAGAAACATTGCCTTAGACAAATTATTTATGTTATTGTTTTATATAATTAAGATATTTTTAACCAAAATTTTCTATATCTCTTAATCTTTTTTTTTTTAT
>JAAAKQ030049989.1:0-16319 GCA_010016005.3 Zanna intricata | reverse complement strand
TATACGCTAAAAAAGTACCTTTTTCGGGTTTGGTCCCAAAGAAAGTACTGAGATCGCTATACTCTGTGTGATGATTCCAATGATATGGAATATGTTCGGGGAATTTTCCTAGGCATTTCAGAGGCGTTTAATAAATTCTGTTGACCCTCAACCATTAATCAATTGCATAAAAGAGAATGCACGGTGAATGAACTGCAGCTAATGCAAAGATACTTCAGTAATAGGGATTGCTGATCCGTGGGGGCAGCCATGAAGTAGGCGTGACGCTGTCCAAGGGGTGTCCCAAGGGGAGCGTTTTGGCTCCTTCGTTTGTTTGAGCGTGTTGTTCAGCCCTTTCCTTATTTCGTTCACTCAGTCTTGTTTGACGCTAATGTAAGATATGTTTTATTTCTAGTTTGTTGTTTTTTTAGGGATAGTAGTACACCGATGGGAATGTAACAGATAGCATTTGCATCGATGGCATCCTGACTGAAGTAAAAACTAGGCTGAGAGTTGCCTTTTGCCGAGGATTTGACGATGACCTCCGGTAAGGAGATAAGGCCTAGGTACGGAGAGGATGGCAGGGTGACCGAAACTGTCACATGGTGTGTGTCTTCCCTAAGAGTCAGGATATTCATATAACTATTAGAAATTTGAGATCTAGACGATCCAATTACATTTTACCGTTAAGTATTCCTCTGTATGGCGAGTGTGCAGTCGTCCACATTCTGTTATGGAATTCCAATTAACTACAGTTCTTAGTTTGGTAGCCCTTGATCAAGCTACAACTTCCTAACCATGAAAATTACATTAGATATCTAGAAAAATACAGAAAATCATTCAATGAATATTCATACTAAAATAAATAAAACTAATCAAATAACTATTTTACTAAAATTCAATTCAACCTAGTAAAAATTGTGATTCTGATTTAAATATTCTTCCAAAAAATTTTAAAATGCTAAATGGGTTAAATTTGATTCAAATACATTAGATCTAACCATTTTAATGTAGGAAGGGTGTAGAAGATATAAGTATGAAGTATTCCACAAACAAATAATATAACGTGCAGTATTTTTTTTTCCAGAAATAATGAAAAATGTAATTACGTTATTTTATTTAGTTGTCTACTTTCCAGATATTGAAGATTCTCCAAAAACAAGGAGAGCCCGAGTTTTTTTTAATGATTAATCTTATTTATCTGAGGTTTCGTCAATTTCTTCTATTTTATTTATTCATTAAATTACAGTTTGATTAAAATTATTTTATATCGAGTAGCTCTGTAACAATAATTTATATTGTTCCTACAAGAATAAATAAATGAGAAAATGTTACGTAAGAGTAAAACAATCTTACGGTTGACTTATTAGCAACTTCATAACCGTGAGTAACTTACATAAAGTTACTCATACTTAGCTTATGTAAGTTATGAGTAACTTCATCTTCCTAAAGTTTCTCGTTTAAATTTTCATCCACTAATATCGTGCACATTGCAATATAAACTAGTAGGACTTTAGAGCTGACAGTGAACTTTAATATATTTGTTTGATCTAACTTACATTTAAATTAGTTGTATCTAAACTATTAAATTTTTATCATTATGTAAAACCATTTGCATTTTATATATTCTATCAAGCTTTTAATTATGTTAAGTTAAAATATTGTATTCTTAAATTTCTGGATAAAGTTAAATTATTTTGTATTCATTTCAGCTTCTATTAAAATTACAGAAAAACAAATATCTGATATTTTATTGTGTTTTTGTTTATCCTTCAACAGTTAAATTAATTAAATAAGTAACAGTCATAAGTAAAAATAAGTTACAGTCAATTTAACTGTTTTTAATAGATGCTAATACAGGCGGATATTGTCCTTATAACACAACCAAATAGGCGCTTGTGAATGCGGGTTCCTGGCTGGTGGATCAAGATGGCGATGCAGCGATTTGGACTGTATCAGAGAAATACGTGGTGGAGGGCACCATGGTCGGGAGTGGCTTTGTGACTGTGGTACTAACAAATTGTGTGGTTATCTGTCTCCTAACAGTGGCTCGGATCGCTTCCAAGAGTTGTTAACCGACTTGGAGCTGTAAATAAGAAAATCAAGGAAGCTAGTGATAATAGCCGGAGATTTTAATTCCGAATGCACGGAACACGGCGCTATGCAGTTCACAGCAAGAGGATACGAGTTGGCGGCACTGTTGTCGTCACTCGGGCTGATGGTTGTGAACACACCTGCTGACCCCACCTGTGTGGGAAGGGAAGCTGAGTCAGTCCTCGACATACAGCGATTTCAGAGGAACTGACCCAGATTGTGGTGAGGTGGGAAATAAGTGAAATATTATATAAGTGATAGATTTATAAATAGAGGACACAAATAATATCTTGTGACTAAAAAATGTCTGGATCTTGCAAATTAATAGATCATAATTTTTTTGCAAGTTCATCTGAGTGTAAATTCTATCTCAAGTATTAATACACCATAACCTTTAGTTATCAACAGAATTCAACCTTTTTAATGTTGTTATAACAACAAAATATATAATTTCTACATTAATTGATTTTAAATCATGAACAACCCACCCAATATTTTTCCACCGATAGAATTTCCTTTCCTTATTTATATATACAGTCTCAAGACAATCCAGTTTTATACAGATTTATCAAAAGTCTCACATGCCGTGATATAAATGTAGTTAACATAAATCATTCACGTAGATAATGTAGATTCACAGTGGTTTAATATATTTAAAAAAAAACACGATACTAAAATTATTTGAAAAATCTTTTACATTTTTATTTTTCTTAAATAAGTTTCGAACCGATATATAATATGCTTCACTACATACATATTTAATTAAATTTATTTATTAAACATCCCACTTCTAGTTAATAGTGTGCAGCAACAACTTGGGTTTTTCTTAAGAACCAGTAAAGCATTAGTAATGGAATATTATCAGTTTAGAAAAAATACATACTAAATGTAAAAATAAAATATAGGAATATTTAATAAAACTACCTGCACGTCTAATCTTCTATGTTTTGTTTAAGATTTTTATCACGAAGAAGTAGTTTCTAACATTTTAACAATTTTTGTCTGGCTATATGTCACGTTATAATTAGATTAATTTTGAATGAAAGTATCATATTTAGAAAGATTGGTTATAAATTTCTTTATAGTAATTTTTTATCATTATAAAGTAAAACTTTTTATTTAATTTTTTTTAAATTAAATTTTTTTTCCTAGGTTTTAAAATTAACAGTTAACAACAGGATAATAATTCAATGTTGTAAAATAATTTATTAAAATGAACGAAGATTAGTTACGATTGGGAGCATCATATTTCTGATAAAAAAAATAATAATAATTTTATTAAATTAAAAAACAAAAAATTAATAAATTTCTTTAGTTGTGGGTTTTGATTCTGAGAAATAAAAGTTCAGTAACAGAGAGGCTAATGTTTTTATGATATAATTTATTGGAGGGCGGCACTGTTTGATGCATATCTCATTTGTACTAAGTCTGGGCAATTAGGTTGTATGTTTACTTAGGGTAAATACCTTTTATTTACGGATAAGTTTAAAAACATTTAATTAAATTTGATTCCGTTGGAATCAAAGGTGCGTAAAATAGAACAGCTGAAACAAAAGCAGTTCATGATTTGTAGTACAGAAGTGAGAAGGATGTATTCTGTGAATTAATTGTAAATAACAGAAGTTTATTTAGGTCAGTACCAAAAAAATAAATTAATTACAATAAATAAACGAAGTTTTAGAAGAAGAAGAAGATTTAACTTAGAATATAATGCATGATGAGAATTTTTTTTATAAATATGGAAATGTTATTACTACATTTCCGCATCACTTCAAAAATAAGTAGTTATACTTTATTAAAAAAAACTTTTTTCTAAATTAATTTAATTTTTTATTATATTCTCTTTTGTTTTTCCGAAATGAATTTACACTTTTATAATTAATTGTTTATTGCACGAATGTACAAGCATTACCACAGAATTTTCATCTCCTGCAATGAAGAACATTCGTTATTAAACTCGTTCCAATGATCATGCTTATTCAATTGACATTCATTCCAGAATTTCTCATAAACCATGTCTGTAAGGTTAGGTTAAATCCATTAATTTATTCATTCCATTTCAATGAAATTTTCGCTTCCCAATTGATATAATCTATTAATATTACCTATCTTTTTGTTTTTCTAATTAATAATATTTATTAAAAACTACCTTTTCATCTCTAAATTTATTAAAACAATAAAATACTCTTATATCAATTAATTATGATAATATTCAGAGTACTTTTTATCAACATATAAGTAAACGGTTATAGTTCAATGATCCTTTTGTTTGTAAAATTTATATCATTCAATTCGCAATTGAAAAAGTATTTTATAATTAATTTGCCATAAAAATTTGAAAATTATCAGAATCATTGGATTAAATCTGTTTAAATCATTACTTTCAAATTAAGTATTTAGTTCATTTTATTGAAACTATGATTTGTAGTTTTCAAAATTAATAGGTATTTTAAGTTTAAGTAAAATTATAGTTTTACGATTAAATAATAAAGATATTTCTTCAACAAATTTTCTTTGTCAAGTGTTAAGGATGATCTAAAAAAATTCCTTGAACCAAACATCCATTTAATTAATTAATACTTTTATATGAAGGAAGCGAAGGAAAAAACTCATAATTTTCATAAATTAAATTGTTATTGGGTTACCTAAACACTTCTTTAAAACCGGTCCTTATCAAAAGTGAACAAACTGAAGAGAGTATTTAATAAAAATTATTAATTTTGTTATAAAGGTTTTATAATTTAATATTATTTCTTAATAAAACAATATTATACTCACGAGAAATTATACTCACGAGAAAGATCTTATTTTTAATTTTAATAAAAGCAAAATGTAATACAGTATGAGAGGAGACCTTAAAATTAAATTGGTTCCTATGATATCCGTTTACATTATAAAATATCCTCTTGAGATTGGCCAGCACTTGGTCGTTTAAAGATATTACACGGAAAGAGTATCATTCAGTGCTAGTGTTATCAGTTAATTGGAGGCATCGATGTAGGCCTTAACTCTGTACGAGAGGGAGTCGTTACCCTTAAGTGCCTCATTGAACAGCTAAAACCATCCCTGTTCTCAACGGACACTCACACACATAAAAACAATATTGTGTGTGAGTGTCTACTATATACACACATAAAAGAACTATCTCTAGACACTTGGTGGTTGTCTGCTGTTCAACTATTTTAACCCGTATATGGATGAAAGTAATTAAAATCACCACTTTCTTCAGCTACTTCACAAGGCTAAACATCTTCTTTTTATTTCTCCCTCCTAATTGAATACAGATCCATTAACTGATAGTATCTATTTTATTTTTTAGTAATTAAATTTTAGATTTAAACATTATACTCATATTTAGTTATCTTTGATTTTTGTTATCCGATTAAATGTTTAAAAAATCAAGTATATCTGATTTTATCATAGAATATTTATTATAGAATACAAAAATATTAATGTGTATCAATAAAAAGTTTAACAACAGGTAAACGTCAATAATCACTTATTTCTTACAAATAGTAAAATTTAATCATAAGTTGTTTGTAGATTTAAATACTCACGCTTCCCATATAATGTGACAGTCAGTGTGTAAATAAGCCTGAACTGATCAGTACTACTTAAAAATCGGTTAACTAAATACTTTAATATAAAACTACTAAACTTTTAATTGGGCCCGATTTGAATCAGTCAGTGTTAATTAAAGATAAATTAAAAAAAATCTGATGTGGAACCATAACTATTTTTTACGCCTTTTAAATTACATGTAAAATTTTTTTAAAAATCAAAAGTACATAAAAATTTATTTTATTAATAACTTAGGATATTTTTTAAAAATTTTTATTGTTATTGAATTAATATTTATCGTAAAAATTGTTTACAATCAGAGGAAATAATTATTAATAAATCAATATATTTAAATTTTAAAAAAAAGATAAAAAAAAGGAGATGAAGCCTGATTCAAACATGATCAAACCGATGTGTACCCTTGTAATATCAAAATATTTCATTAAATAAAATTTTATTTAGTTATAAGTTTGGAACCAATGAAAATAAGCACCACTTATGTTACATCGTTGCAAAGCTCTCAATGAGCTACTTCATATACTGAATTTCATCTCCTTTTCTTTTTTAACTTTTTTTTAATTTAAATGTATTGATTTATTAGTAATTATTAACATCTGATTGTAAAAAAATGTTTACGATAAATAACTAAGTAATAACAATAAAAAAAAAAAGAAAAAATGAAACAGTATTAATTTTTTTCATATTCTTAGGATTAATAAATATTCCTAAATCAATATATTTAAATTTAAAAAAAGGAAAAGAAGTCTGATTCAAACCGATGCTTATATGCTCCTTGTATCGTCCATTTCCGTTGACGTCCGTTTCAGTCTTTTTTTTTTATTGTTATTATTGAATTATAATTTATTGTATTTTTTTTTTTTTTTACAATTACGGAATAATAATTATTAATAAATCAATATATTTAAAAAAAATTTTAACAAAAAAAAAAAAGGAAATGAAGTCTGATTCGAACCGATGTGCCTTCATTTCTAACATCCAAACATTTCATTAATTAAAATTTTATTTTGCTATAACTCTGGAACCAATGAAAATAAATACCACTTACGATATATAGTTGAAAAGCTCGCAATAAGAGCTTATTATTGCATTTAAGAAAAGGTGCAAAATCCAGTTTTTTGAAGATTTTGGGCTCTTTTGTTATAGTCGATTGCAATCGAAAGGGGAAATACAGGACTTGATGTTACAAACGATCTAAATCCAAAATTTCAACATTCTACCGCTAATCGTTTTTGAGTTATACAAGACATACACCTAAGTAAAGACGTCACGCAGAAATTAGTTAAAATTGATTGAAGAATGGTCAAGTTGGATAGTTCCATTGAAATCTGAAAACCGAAATTTCTCACGATTACACTGCTTCCTTGTACTTCGTAGAAGGAAAAGGTAAATAAATTCCTACTAATTTAAAATTTTGTTTTTTATTTTTAATAAAAATTAAGGTTATGCCTACATATAAAACAGATAATCCATTTATCCAACTAAATAATAATAATAAGTTAAATATTGTAAAATAATTTAAATACCTTGGCGAAATAATAACTTCGAATCGTAAAAAAAAATAACAATTGGGAATAGAAGAATAAAATTAAAACTGTCCAATTATTAACACTGTCTACATGAGAAAATAAAAGTCTATCAATAAACACTAAATTTAGATGTTATAATACAACTGTGAAACCTCTCTTTATCTGTTTAGCCTCCGGAAATACCATAAGGTATTACTTCAGAGGATGAATGAGGATGATGTGTATGAATGTGAATGTAGTGTAGTCTTTTACAATCTGAGGTCGACCACTCCTGAGAAGTGTGGTTAATTGAAACCCAACCATCGGTATCTACGATCTAGTATTCAAATCCGACAACTGTAAAACCTAAAGCTATATATACCTCTGAAATCTTGTTCAATCTATATTTTAAATCCATAACCGGTAAAATCCAAATAGCTGAAACAAGAGTCCTTAAAACCGTTTTAAACAATGAACTCCAAGTCCAAGGAAAAGCAATCAATCTTTGATTTCATGAAAAAATGAAGACTAGCATATTTTGGACACATTACGGATACCAGATACCAGACTGATGAATCAAATCTTCAATAGAATCAAAAATTACAATGTGAAGAACAGTTTCAATTATTTAAGGGAATCGAAAAAGATCTAGAAGTTCACGGAAGAAATGATTCTGGGAAGAGCAAACGAGAATCTTAAAGAAAAAATCCATCAGGCTCTCCCTAAAAAAAATAAATGTACAATATAATTATGTACAGAAGCAATAAGCCAGCCAGGTCTCTACGGATGAAAAAATATTGAGAGAAAAAGTAGTAGTAGCAGATTGCTCATTGTTAAACTCGTTCTTCAAGGATTATGAAATAATGGATTGATTAATCTACTCCTAAGCGGACGTAACACTAATACTACTACTAATAATAATTATTATAATAATAAAAGTTAAATATGTTCTTCCTAATACCGTTTTATTTAGAAAAATAATGTTCAAAGTTTGCTCTCAAAAAGACAGATTTAAGCAAGTATTATTTTTTTTTAAAGAAATTAAGTTAGAAATTATTTCTGTAATTTTAAGAATTTAAAATTCGTTATTTGATAATATCCGATTCAAAGAAGTGTAATCCAAAAGAAAAAAAAAATGTATTTGGTATATTTACAAGTCGAATTTAGAAAAATGTGTTAAACTTACATTTTTAAACTGAGAAGATTATGACCAATGATAATATTAAATCAAGCAAAATAAAATTTTCATTAAATCCAACTCAACTGGTGGTCTGAAATTCATTATGAATAGAAAGAGAGAAAGACTAAAATCATATAATTTTCTAATATTTAACAGAATAAACCTACCCTAACAGCAACGCACAAAATTTATTAAAAAAAAAAATTTGCATAGATGAACCCATTCAGAAACGCATAAAAATTTTAGTACCTATGATGTTTCAATTTTTGAATCAAATTTGAATTTTTGATATTTTTATAAATATCAAAATCCAGGGGTTGTTTTATTGGGTATAAATTTAATTTTTTATCGGGTGAACATTAAAACGTAAATATGTCGTATTTTTTATCAAATTATTTTCTATTTGAGATATCTAAATAGTACCTGGTAAAAAAAAATTGGAAAACAAATTAAAATTTATTTTATTGTTAAATTTTTAAATTCAGGTAAATTATTACTGCTGATTTAATGATATAACAGAAAATTTGTTTCAAATTTTCTTATTTCAAATTATGCGTTTTGTAACAACTACTATTTATAGACTACTATTTATAGTAATTTAAATTCTGCCTTTAGATTGATTAGAATTTATTTGATTTCATTATCGCATTTCCTAAAAACAAACTACCACAAAATTTCAAATTATCATTGTTTTACTTCATTATTCAGTTTTTTATCTCTGTTTTTATATTTGTGTACATTTAAACATGAATAGCAATATTTAATCCAAGAAAAAAAATCAGGAACATACACTCTTCCTGTTTTTAATCAAAAAGCTGAAATTAATAAAATAGTTCGTCTTTTTATCTCTTCAGATAAATTGTTACAAAAATATTTAAAAAAATAATAACAAACAAGCCAAAAATTAAAACTGACCATTTTAGTGCAACTTGTTTCAAAATACATTTTAGGAAATTTGCTTTAAACTTAAAATAAGTCACATCAAACGAGGAAGAATTTTCCATAATATCTGGCAATTTTTTTTTTGTTTATATTTTATTAACTGACGATAGATTTCAGTGAAAACTTTCAATACCATCATATCTTTTAAAAGTCAAAAAATTATAAGATTATGCTGAAATTAAATCAGATAGAATTTTTGTTTATCAAAACATTTTTAAGTTTCAAACTGTGGACCCATCGAGTACCGAATACAAGATATTTTGTGACTCACTTGTGATATATTTAAAAAAATAATTAATTAATTCATGTAGAAAATAATTAAAGTAGATATACTTTTGTTAATAAAGAAAAAATTCACTTTTTTTTGGAAAATTTTACCAGACGATATTCTTTCGTTAAGAAATAAGAAATGGTGTTGGAAGAAAATGGAGTGATATAGTTTTCAGTATACATCCATTCGTATTAGAGAATAATTATACTAATATTCTATTATTTACTAACAAATTATATAAATTCTATTTTTATTATTTTAAAGAACTGGTTTATTAATTTCTTAAATTTTATCATTACAATTCGTAGATATATCTTTCGTATTTAGTTTTCTTTTATATGTTTTAATTTTTATATTATATGAAAAACAGACGGATTATGTTGTGAAAATATATATTAAATAAGAAATTAAACTTTATTCGTGGTGAAAGTATTTCTTTTCTGAGTAAAAAGTTTTTTTTTTACGCGTTTAACCTCAATACTTTAGTGTTCTGTTTGATACTGAATGGTTGAAATGGAGACCGAGAGAAAGACAGACGGCTGTGCTAACTCGCGTGGAATGCATCATCTCCTTTACAGTACCGCCTTGAGATTTCCAATTTATCAATGATTCTCTCTGTCTGAGAAATGGATCGTGCTATCAGAGCTGTGTGGGCTTTGACAAATTGTGGTGGCAGACCAAAAACTTCGTGTGAGAAAGAGACAGTTAGAGAGAGAAGGATTGACGTTTACGATTTCTCGGAAATCGTGTAAAACGTTAGGCGGATTGTAGAAAAGAGAAGTTGGGTGGGGAGAGGTCTTTGTTTTTCGGGAAGTAAGAAGAATGATTAACGATGAAACAAAATTGGAATTTATTTATTTCCTTCATCCCTAGAGTAACGATTATGGTTTAAAGAAATAATGAAATACACTTCTTTTATCCCAACTCATTTATCTCAGATGATAAATAATGATGAAAGGGAATCAAGTTTAGACAGCATAAATGCAATACAGTTCATCGGTTAGACTAGATTTATTTTAGGGGATAATCTTATTATACCGTATTGTACAGCACAGGAAAAAATATATCCATTATAAAACACAAATATAATCAACTTAAAGGGATATTAAAATTTGTATACAATAATAACGAGTTATTAATCAAAAAATTATTTAGTATTTAACACACGTACTTCATAAGAGTAAGATTTTTACGGTTAAGTAATATATATTTTGTATATCAACTAGCCGGTCACACCTGCTTCGCTCGCCCTTTCCATCTAGTCAGGAGGCTCTGCCCCCTGGATTCCGTGTGTTTTTTAAACTCATGCTAATGTTAATAATAATAATAAATAAAAATTAATGTCAGTTCACTTTATAAAAAAGGTTTGGTCAGCACATGACCCGAAACGTTGTGTGATTTGAAGAATGCTGTTTCAAAAGAGTTGGCTTCAATCTTAAAAAAATAATAATAATAATCTGTTAAACAACCATCGTACAGATGAAAATGTATTTTGCTCAGCGTTTCTTAGCGTTACCTGACAAACACCACTAGAAGGGGACCGTACTTCATTCATTTGGTGTACGTTCATTTTGCTTTATTTTTCTTTAAATTTTGTATTTAAGTCAAGTAACCGGAGGCCGGTGAAACCAGTTGCACCGAAAATGTAGTAACAATGATAATGGCTATGTTCTTTGAGCTCAACGCGTTTTAAAAACCCCTAAAAAAATCGAGATTCAAAGAAACCCGAAAATATTTTTAAAATATTTTTCTAAAAAGTATTTCCAAGCCCAATTCCAGTCAATATCTTGTTTAGTGAAGCATGAAATAGAAAAAAATTGACAATCATAGTTCAATATTTACCTTACTTCATCTCTTTCAAGGTCGAATTTAAAAAAAAAAACATCTAAAAATTTCTTTATAGATGTTCATACTAAGATTAAACAAAAAAAGCTGACAACACAGTTGTAACACTTTCCCGTCACGCTGTTTTTTTTTCCAATGCACGGCTTACACACACTTAATTCAAAATACTTAATTCTTAATAAACTTAATTCAAAATATTTATCATTTTATTTAAACATAATATTTTTTGTTTATTTAATTCAATGATTCTAACTAAAACGCGCGCGGATACCGTATTTTATTCGGGCAGTTCACTGTAAATAAATTTTTACACTTTAAATATTATTAATTTATTTAATTCTACCATTCACTTGTAACGTCACAACATAGCAGATGACTACAGCATTAGTTCGACCGTTAAGTGGGATGTGGAATGTGTAAGTGGGAAATGGCTGGGTTAAGACACTTTGATGGAGAAAAAATTTGTGGATCCAAGGAGATACTAGAATAAAGAATTAAGTGTAACGTAAAGATCCATTGTACTGCCTTCTACAACGATTCAAAATTATTACTAATTTTTGTAGTGGGGATGCAATTTAAAAAAATAGGTTTTACACAAAAGATGTTTTATTTTATAATTGTTTACAAAAATATTCAAAATTAAAACTTCAACGAAAATCACCCCTTGTACTGCGTTCTTTAATTTATAAAAATTAAAAAATTTTTAGGGTGGGGGTGAAATTAAGAAAAAACTTTATTTTACAAAAGTTGTTTGTTATTCAAAAAATTATCAAAAATATTATATATATATATATATATGCGATTTAAATCCTAACATAAATACATACGCACTCATGTACGCACATTTTGTCGCGGAAATTCTGATGACAATTTTCAGTTTTTATGGGATTCGTAGAGATCAATTCGTTAAGATTCGGTGAAAACCGGATATGCATAATTTTGACCGATCACCATACTTTCCCTTCTATATAGCTATAGCTGCTGTATAGACGGAAAAGTAAAAATAAAAAATAAAAAACAAAGATGAAGTTGAAATCTTAATTTGTTACTGTGAAATTAAAAAAAAAAAAAGAAAGGATAGTAAAATTTGATGTAACCCCATTTTAACACCAAACAATTTTAAATAATCATTTTTTTTCGTGCACTAAAATCATACGAAGAACCGTGCATACAAATTTTCATTTTATCTCAATATTATTTTGCTGGGTGTTGATTTTGAATCGGTCACGACATCTTGATTTATAGCCCCAGATATTTTAAACTGGAATAGATGCTTAATAAGATCCTTTTATGGTGTACTTTTATTATTAAATCAGTAGCCTACTTACCCAATCTTAAACAACAGGGTTTTATAATAAACAACACGTTAAATGTTTATTATTTTAAAAAAGACACACGTTTAACGGTAAATAGAAAAATAATATTTTTAATTAAAATAATCGAATAGCGTCAAAATAGGATATTTGAAGTAGGTGAAAATAACTTAATTGTGCAGATATAATAATAATAATAATACAAAATAAAATTTGGAAAGTATTGAACAGAGAAGCGTCACAAAATACGAAAACTAGTTATAAAACAATAAATATTTTATTAATGTTATTATTCATACAAGAGATGAAAATAATTTTGAGCATTAAAATATTTTGTTTACGAGAAGAGATAGAAAGTTTAGTTTTTTTAAAATTCTTCTTACTTTATGGTATTGAACCCATGACAAGAATCATCTTTCTTCATTTTCCTTTTTTAATACCAATTTATCTTCCCTTGAAACTATCATTCGTCAACTCATCCATCCATATGTTAAGTGGCCTGTATTTCCTTCTTCGATGATAAAGTTGTTCTTTCTTAGCCATACTTTTGAATTTTATATTGACTCAACTTTTCTATATAAACCATTCACCTCAATCATTGAACCTTTATAAAACTTAAGCTATTTACTGTTTTTTTAACTTATCAAAAGCTACATTGGTTTTTTAAGTGAGAGTTTTGATTCAATATAAGTTGGAAAGGTTGTCATCTGAATGAATAATAATAAAATTAAAAATGTGACAATGGACTTTTAAGATGGTACTTGTGGATCGATATATTTATCTTTGATATGAAACAAATATTTTCTGGTAACTAACTTCATAGAAATGAATGTTATAAAATTTGGGAATAGATGATTAATGAACAATGAGCATCAAGAAATTCCTAAATATTTATATCACCCACCACATAGACCAAAATTTAAAGACTGGTTAGTAGCAGCAGCAGCAATGATAATCAATAAAATCTTTCTTTTTGTTGGTCAAGGGATAAATCGCAAAATGAGAAATATTTTTCTAGTTACTTATTAAGATCTGGGCTAACTTAAGGTAATTCTTTCAAATATAAATATTAAAAAAAATTTATCTTAACTAGATTAGGCCTTAAAAATTTTTTATAAAAATTGGTACATAGACGGACAAACCATAAAGAAAAAAGTAATAGACCGGTGGTAATTAATTGGAAAACAAATATAATGTATGAGATGAACATTGGTAAGGATTCTTTTCAGGAATGGTAAATAAAAAGTCAACTTTATAAAAGGATTATGATTTTACGTTACATCATATTTGATTACGTTACCGGTGGATTTCCGGCGACTTGTAGAAAAATTCTTCTAAATTCCTCCAGAATAATTTGCATCATAAATAAAAGAAAATTCAAACTAAATAACAAAATTCTAATGGTTTTATTTGTGAAAAACTCTTATATACAAAAAAACTAGATATTTCTTTTATTTTATTTAGAAGTTCTGGATAATTTCATAATTGACTGGTTATGAATCTGATTGATTACAATAGTAAAATGAAAAAATGTATTCATCTTATAACAATAACCTTTATAAAGCGATATATATTTATTATGTATATTGTAAATCGGAAAGACACCTTTATTAAGCGTAGCTTTTATCACAGAATATCTTGTCTACAGGTGCCTGTGATTTATACATATAAAATACATTTCATAAAATGCTATGGGAAATATAGTTTATGTATGATGAATGTAAAAGAAATAGAATTCTGAAGTAGGTTAAATAAATTCGACCTAATCAACGATAGGTCCCGGGTTCGAATCCCGGTCAGGCATGGCATTTTTCACGTACGCTACAATTCATTCTACTCATCTTCTGAAGATATACTTAATTGTGGTTCCGGAGGATAAACAAACCAAAAGAAAAGAAAAAAAAAATCTACGATAGTAATTCGACCTAATAACGATAATAAAAGATAGAATGTTAAAATGACATGGAAATGGAGTTTAATAAATGTGGTTAATAAAAAAGTGGAAATAGGAGAAAAAATAAAAGAGAAACCGGTAACGAAATAATTTTATTTATTCCATTACCATTTTTTTTTAATTATAGGTAAAAGACATTAAAAAAAATGTATAAAATAATTTAACATAATTTACATTAAAATTATTTATAAATTTACCTTTAATATAATTTTACGAAACAATATCCTTATAATTCCTGTGGGTTTCATATGCTGATATGTAACTTATATAAGGTTTGGTGAAAAATACAACAAAATAAAAGATTAAAATTTAAAGTTAAAAGAAAGATTAGAAACAGGAATACAATACACATCGAAGATGAAAGTAAAAGCACAATTATTCGTCATTCTTTATTATTTTTTTGTACAATTCTCAATGTATTAAATTCTCAATGTATTGTTAAAAAGTAAAACGTAACGGAAAAAGATGAAAACGTAAATATTAATAGATTATAATACACAGTCATTGTTTTTGGCCTTCTCAATAAAATCCGAGATTAAAAAAGAGAATATTTCACAAATAAATAAATAGTTATACATTATAAATGTAGTAATAATCGTAGGCTACTTTATGACAAAAATAAAACTAAGTAAAAGTTTTTGAAATGAATTAACGTACTATTCTAATCCTGTATAACGTATCCTAAGGAAAAAAAGTAATAAAATTTGTATGTTCCTAGGTATTATAGTAATTTCAGTAAAACAACAACAATAATAACAGTAACAAGCAAAATAAAGAAAAAATTTGTATAAAGTTGAGTTTTATTAAAGTTAAAACACGAAACAATATCAGTAACAGTGAAATTGGAATGGTTCAGACATGTTAAAAAAAAATGTATATGTTTACATGAAATTGGATGCTTACACGTAAAGTTTTACGGGAATAAATTGAATTTTTGATTGTTAACTACAACATATACAAACTTAAGTGGGCGAGCGTACACAAACACAGAATTAAAATATACGCACTGGATACTGTATTTTTAAAAAACCATTCTATGTTATTTTTCATACTTTACATAAACATTACTAAATAAAAAGTACATCGGGGTTTAAAATATTCAAATACCTAAAAAAAGTAGGCCTGAATGAAATAAATAGAATAAATAAAATTGGGTGCAGTATCGGTTAAAAACAAATACGCCTTATTCAATCGTTGTCTGTAATTTAAAAATTCGTTTAAATTAAATTGCTATTCACACTTGCATAACTAAATATGAAATTGAAATGATGAACATCCAATGAGATTTTGTAAAATTTATTTTCTCCAAAGTTCTTTATTAATAAAATGACAAAAGAAATTTAGGTAAATTTTTTTTAACAGGATTTTAAAAATTTCGTCAATAAATATTCACTATGATTTAATTTTTTAACGACTACTTCCATAATCATTGATTTGTTAACACATTTGTGTGAAGTTTAATTTCTTCTTGTTCACATATTTTTTATAATTTAAAAATGAACAAAATTATTAAATAGGCTGTGGCATGGAGTCATCTTGTTTACTAAACTTAATAAATTATGAACGAAAAGGTTAAGTTATTTTATTTATAATCAGCTGAAATTCTTGTTGCGATTGTTGATTTTACTTATACAAAATTTTACTTATTCATTAC
>JAAAKQ030049978.1:4038-14874 GCA_010016005.3 Zanna intricata | reverse complement strand
TTTTTTTTTATAAATTAATTACAATAAATTACATAAATAATTTTTTTTTCCTTGACGTTCATTAAATAACATTTAAATAATATTGCCTGCTTGTTTTTCGCCAATCTTTTGAAACCAATTTATATTTTTGTATATAAATGAAACTTTATTTTTTAATTTTTTTTATTATAAGAAGCAATTACGGGTGAATATAATCTACTTATTAACTCCATGCCAATATAATGTTTCACTATTTATCTTTCATTCTATAGAATGAATAAGCGCGCCCGCGCGCATTGTTTGCTATGCTGTCTGCGACCTACTTGACTAACCGGGCGAAGCGAGATAGCGGAAGGAAATTATAAGAATTTTAGAGAGTAAAGTTTTCAAATGTTTTTCTTTTATTTACTCCTCCATTTCAACCTATATTTCTTTATTATTACATTCTTGTACATTATGAATTTACTTTCCTTTACCGTTCAACCATATTTTGTTTGCAAACGAAAACTAAATGAAGGACTTTTTTTTTTATTTATTACTTTACAATAAGCAGCTAAATTGGCCAAATTCACTCCGGATATTTATTTAATCCAAACAATTACAATTGATTTAAATTGATGGTATGATGTAAAACTTTAAAAATTTCCAATTACCAGTTTAGCATTGAACCAGTTCCAATTTATTATTAAATTTCAAAATAATTACATTCAAACCGATTTTCAACATCTTTTAATATTTCAACATAATCTTTACTCGCAGCGAAAATTAGAGTCTGGGTAGGTGTAAGTAGAAACGCATTGTCGGTCCAATCTTTTTTGAAAATACAGTTAATAGTGATCGTTACTGTGTTGTTTTAACAAACTTCATTAGTCAGTTAATATGATGAATGGAAATCAATCACAATTGGTTCCAACAAGAAGTCTGGCACCACAGCGGATACTGACTCCCCCAGATTACTTTCTATGGGGGGCAGCGAAACAAGCAATGTATCGTCACAGATCACACACGACAGACAAACTAAAAACCGCAATAACGGCGTACGTACGAGACATTCCAGTACATCAACATATTTTTCAACATCCTTTTTAATATATACAAATATATATTACAGGCTGATAACTATCCACTTATTGTTACAGTCATAATATTAAAAAAAATTATACGAACAGGATGCACTTAAAGATTTACGGACTTAATAAAAATCCAGCAAGAATTAAAGTTCTGGAACCAAAAAACAATTAACCTCAGTTATAAATGTAGTTGGTATGTATGTTATTAAATTAAGACAGATACTGATCATAAATTTGAAACACTTAATCTTCATCAACCGTCATTCGTAATAGTTTGGATAGAAAATACAGACTTTAGATAGACATAAATAATATTTTAAAGATACGGCTAACCAGTACTTTTATCCAATTCAGGATATGGGTTATACAAAAGGTAAATTTCAGGTATTTAAGTTAAGAAACTTAATTTGTATAGTGCATTCGGAAAGTTACTGTGCACTTGGATTTTGAAAAATTAATGACGAAACTTTCTTAATTATTACTTTGAATTTTTATTTCATTATTTTATAGAAACGGGTATTATCAGGTTTTGTAACACCCGTTGGAATAATTTATATAAGTCTTGTTATAACTGGAATAGTTTATAAAAAGTGTAGAAAATGACCTTCAAGATCAATACACTGCACACGTTTCAATTTGTTTTCTAACACTTTAACCGGTTGATGTACTGGAATGTCAGCCGTGCGTGATCTGTAGCACTGCTTGTTTCACTGCCCCCCCCTATAGAAAGTAATCTGGGGGAGTCAGTATCCGCTGTGATGGAAGCCATCTTGTTGGAACTAACCGTGATTGATTTCACTCTGTTAACTGACTAATGAAGTTTGTTAAAACAATACAATAACATCACCATTAACTTTATTTTCAAAAAAGATTAGACCCACAATGTGCTTCTACTCGCACCTACCCTGACTCCAATTTTCGTTGCAAGTAAACATTATTCATGGGGATTAGTTGTTGAGCACAGTTGTGTATTTTAATAAATATTTTAATTAATATACTCTTTCAGATGAGACCACGTTTCATCTGTAAAAAAAAAAGAAAAAAAGTAGTTTCGAGGATACCTAATTTTTGGTTAATAAATCGATTAAACCGTTGACAATTATTATCCTTTGGTATGATCTGTAGGTTTCAGTTCTTGATCGCAAATTATTTTGCAGAGGGAAAGTTTCAGTTTTTCTTACAGCTTAATATGCTGTGCTAACTTACGCATTGAAAAAAAAATGAGATCGCTAATTCCTACTGAAAATGTTAAAAGGAGGATATGTTGAAATCCCGAAATATAAGGAGCGAAATTTTATTTATAAATTCATAAAAGTATTCTGCAAACACTTTTACTTCCATCTCAACAGAATTCAACGTCCGGAAAATTTAAGGCCAAGCTCAATTAACCTGCTAAAAATTAACAAACAGTAAGGTATTAAAACCGGGTCAAATTACATTCGACTAGTATTAACCAATATACAGTTCAACAAATGGTAACCCATTAAAAAGAAATAACTGCAGAAGATTAGCAGATAACAGATGTTAAAAGTTTAGGTGTATTTAAAAGCAAAATTATAAAACCAACATCAATGGAACGAAATGCAGGCAATAAATATAAGTTCGAATAAACAGTTGAATGCAGTTGTTGCAGAAACGTGTTGTTATTTTTATCACACTTTTCTATAATATGTAAAGAGGAAGCCACACAGCAGCAATTGAGCCAAAAATAACTCTCGGTGATGACGACGACGATGATGATATACCCAATCCACTCGACACGAGAACATAAACCTCCAAAAAAACAAATAAACAAGCATAGCTGCGCATGTCCATTACGAATCAATGGACAAACAAAAAAATAAACATACACAGTAAAACTCAGCTAGGAATGATTCATTAGCTGCATAGCGTCAGTAATTAATTTCTACGAAACGTAATACTTTAATGTAATACTATAAAACTGTACAGGATGCGATTAATGAATTCTTAAAACATTATAAATATTTAAATAGGCCTGAAATACTAATAACTCGAGCGTTAATAATTCCAAGTATTTATTATTTAACATTTGAAAATAAAAATAATATACAACTTAATTGTACAGAAACGAACCGAGGCGTGATGACGCATCACACATTTCTAGCATTAATTTTGTTTAATTAAATCGTATATCCTCCTCAAATAAAATGTTTTGATAAAAAAATTTATTTGCTTAAGATATATTTCATTATAAGGATAGCGGTAAAGTACCTGTCTAATCAGGCGGACAAGTTTAGCGATGCTAGTTAAATTTTTACTTTTTTATATGGATTTGAATACTAGATCGTGGATACCGGTGTTCTTTGGTGATTGGGTTTCAATTAACCACACTTCTCAGGAGTGGTGGACCTCAGATTGTACAAGACTACACTTCATTCACGTTCATACATATCATTTAACCTCTGAAATAATACCTTACAATTCCGGAGGCTTAATAGAAAGAATAATAATAAGTTAAATTTTTACTGCCGTCGGTTTATCTCTGCTAGTAACAAAAAAAAAAAAAAAAGTTCCAAAATTAACAATACAACAACAAAGAGTAAAGAGTAGAATTATGTGCACTGTTACTAAAAAAAAAAAAAATAAGGACTGAAAAAATGGGTAAGAACACATTTACGAAAATAAAACGTCATTTACCTTCATATGGTTTTCGTAAATTTACGAAAAAAATTAAAATAAATGGTTTAGTTGAGATGGATTAACTTTAAGACAGTATGAAATCCTCTAACAATATAACCGTAATTTCACCGGTATTGTAGAAGTGCTGCACGAAAGAATCTCGTGTAGTTGAAAGTATACGCTAGTTGCTAGATTGTAATTTTCCAATGAAATTCCTCATTAGTAGGATTGAAAGGGGGAAATTATTTATACATATTTAGTTACTGTGAAAAGTAATTTTTTCCTTCTTAAATGAATATAAAAAGTTTTACAGTAATAATAAGGAAAACTGAATTTCTTTGAAACGAATCCTGGGTCACATATCGATAGCTGACCAGTTGATCGGATTCGTTTGCTTACATGTGATTTCATGTAAACATTAATTAACTATTTCTTTAGTATGCATTATTTTAATTTATTTGTAAATACATTAACACTGTTATGAAACCTTTAATAACATCATATGTGGCGTATGTTTAATTATTGACAAATATATTTTGCAATATTTATCATATTACTTAATAAATTCATGAATTGGTAATTTGGAAATTAATACTTACGTATCGATTTTTATTCTTTCTAACTTTTATTCTAAAAGTTTGGAAAATTTTTAAAGGGCTAAAAAACAGGTAAAGTAACCCATAGCCTTAGTTATTATAGTCATATTATGGCTTGGTCTTGGAAACCATTGAAAATGTGAAATACGAACCTAAATACAGTGTACATTTTACAAGTAATCACGGTTAAAAAACCAACGGAATTTACTTAAGCACACTTTTGATTGAGCTCAAAAATCGTAATGTATAGCTTGATCTAGAATACTAAAAACGAACTGCTTGTATGACGAACTAATGTGCATGATCCCAAAGGAAACACATAAAATTCTGGAATAGTTTGGAATGCATGGAAGTACCCGTAAGTGAAAAAACTGCTATGCTACAAGCTGATAAAGATAGGCTATAAGAACTCGCTAAGCAAAGAAAAAAACAAAAATGTAAACCAGGTTACGGTGGAATATGTTTTAAGGAAAAGGTTTTTATTATTATTATTGTTTTATTTTGAAAAACCTAATTTAATATATAAATGCGATTTCACAAATACTATAAGCTGTACTTCAGATATGCGTTAAATTAATTAACAAAAAACATTCTATTTTCATACAAAATTGCAGAAATTTTGGTTAAAAACATGAACAACAATTCATTTATCTGAAAAAAAAATAACAAATAATTATTGTACAAAATTCTTCCATCAGAATACAAACTCATTCCAAGTACTGTTTCGAAATCAGACAGCTTTCTTTTATCAATATATAGTGAGTATTTGCAGAAAAATTATACATATAATCTAACCAAACTTAACTTACACCTCACTAGGTAGGGTTATCGAGCAAGCGAGCGTACGTTAAATTTGGTTAGATTATATTTATACAGGCGGGTGTTCTCCCACTAAACAACCGGTGCAATTCACATTCATACAAACCATCATCATTCATTCTCTGAAGTAATACCTTACGGTAGTACCGGAGGCTAAACAGATAAAGAAAGATTATATTTATAATTATAAGCGTAATGCTTATATTGGATCTCTCTTAGATACATTTGAAAGAACCATAATTGAATAAAATCAACAAGTAGAAATAAAAAAATAGGTTTGCGAGCGTAGGTTAAGTTTGGTTAGATTATATTTATGCAGTGGTATTTTATTATGTACCGGTATTTATGTTATATTTATCGTGGATACCGGTGTTCTTTGGTGGTTGGGTTTCAATTAACCACACTTCTCACGAGTGGGCCGACCTGAGATTGTAAAAGACTAAACTTCTCATTCACATCATTCTCTGAAGTAATACCTTACGGTAGTTCCGGAGGCTAAATAAAAAAAGAAAAAAGATATTTATGTTATAATTTTTATGCAAATACCTCCAAATACCCACTGATTAGAAAGAAAAAAAATGAAAAATAAGTGGCGGTCGGATTCCGAAAAAAAAAACTGAATTCCAAATTAAAACATATATTAATCTTTATTCTAGTCGTAATGTTGAACATAAAAAATGATAAATTTAACCATAGTGAGATATATTGTTTTAACAACATTTCAAGTTATTTTTAAACCTAACGTCTTCAGAGATAGGTTGATTGATTCATTCATTAATCACACGATGGATAAAATGAAAATAAGAAAACCCCTAATTACACATTGATAAATTAATCGACTTTGTTTCATTCATTTGGAATATACAATGAAAAACTGCATTACGACACGATTGCACTGGTAATTTTCTCGGCTGTAAATCCTTGTTTACAGTTAAATCAGCTGTTCAAGTGGTATTATTATTTATTATTAACCCTAATAAGTACGTTGCAATCTGTTCAACTAGTGAACAATAAGCGGCAACCCTCCACCCACCATCATCATGGCATCATGAGATGAGAATAATATGTATGATACATAAATGAGGTGTAGTCTTATACAGACTCAGGCCGACCCGACTGTTGCTGAGGTGTCGTTACAACCCAACCACCAAAGAACACTGGTATCCAATAGAGCACGGTGAGCTTTAATAGCTCATCTAATTATTATCAGTAGCCTTATTTGTTCGCTTATTTACTTTTTATTTACATTTTATTGTAAATTTAAATGAATCGATTATTAGCAGATTATTTTCTCAGTGAAAGTAAAGCATAATACATATCACAATGATAGAGAAATGAAGTATTTATCATTGTAATATAAAAAAATTAAGTATGAAAGAGAAGTCTATCCCGATTAAGGAAGAGTTTATCACCATTTTAAGGAGAAATGTTTTAGAGGGAAGATTTGGTTATCCGAAAGTTCATCGTAGAATGATTGCTTTTTAAAAACTTTACTTTTAACTTTATTTGAATCCTTTTTGGTTAAAGTCGTCATTTCGAAAACGATTCTGGTCAAATGAAGAAAAATTAAAACAGTACCTTTTTTACGTTTATAACTTTGAATATGAAATGATTATAACTGCGCTTAATTTATTATAATCATAAAACCCTGCCTGCCAAACCAATAACTAATACTGTACAGCGTTATGATTATTTCGGGTGAAAAGTATTTATATGGAATAATTTAGACTATGTAATTCAATTTATCTACTATCAATTAATCTTACTGTACTCTTAACTTAATGTTAAATACAGATTATCATAAGACGCAAGAAATTTAGAAAGATCCAGAAAGGAAGCAGAGCTTGGAACAGAGATCAGATGCGTGTATAAAAGCATTTTTATTTTTATGATACAGGAATATTACAAGACATTATGAACTAATAAATAAAGTTATTATCACGGTCCAAGATCATAATTATCACGGGTTATCTCTCTCGTACATTATTTATACAGTCTATATTATATGAAGAAACAGCTATCAGTAATCAAGTTGTTTAATAGAGATCATTAATCGATAAAAATAATCATTACTAGAGATAATATGGATTAATACCGCATAATTAAAAATAGTATTACTATTATTACAGCTTACAATAAACAATATCAGACTAATATTGATAGCGCGTACGACGCCTGTTACAAAATATCTACCATTAATGGGAATACAGATGTCCAAACACGACACAGCATTTTTTTCATCTAAAAATAATATGCAAGCACCATAATGAAACTGAACTTAATCGATAACTCGACTAATATAGTGTTACTTTTTAAGGTATAGATTAGTAGCTGCTTATCTTTGCTGAGATATTTCAAACTACTATTACTATTTTTTTATTAAATAGAATAACAAAAATTAATGCGACTATATAAAAACGAAATTTTACATCACAAATATAACATAGAGGCGTGACTTGTCATTTAAGTACTTTTACAATGCCAAGAAGACTCTTTACAACAAGCGTTTTCATATATTTCAGTAAAGTAGTTATTTTTCCCCTTGAAAGCAGGAGCCTTACGTCTTTTATGTAGCGTGAATATTTGATGGTGTCTCAATACATTATATTATAACGTAATATTTATAGGTACGATTTGGGGAAAAAATTACTGACAAAATTTTCTAACGAGAGATTTATTAAATTTATAATACGAATATATTATTATGAAATACGAAAAAAGGCACGTTATTTTTTAATAAAAAAAGTCATATAAACACACTTTTGTAATAATATTTAAATATTTACAAACTATTTATTAACAAACGATTGTAAAATATCGTGATTATAACAATTAATGGGTACATAAGCCACCAAAATTACTTCCGTATACAAGATGTGAAGTTAATCTAAATAATAGTCAAGAAATATTACACCTAATTCGCAGTTGAGCGACAAATAATCATAAGAAGGAGCTATTAAAATTTTCTTACTCATATAATACAAGGAGAAGCCAGGAGTAGCTGAGTACTAATGGAAAAAATTAATTTTAACCAAACATTCGTTTAAGCTAAATATGTGATGCACTCATTTCAAATTCGAATTATAACTACACTCGTCACATATCGGCCATAGGTAATAAAAATGGAAATAGCTTATATTGTTTTAAACTACGTTTCTTGCATTCGACGTCAATTTATTTGAAATTCGTTACGTTATTTACAATATCATTTTAAAATTAACATCAGACGGCAATTTTCTAGGAGTTAAAATTTTCGACTTAGAGCCAAATCACTCGACCTCCTGCAAGATTTTTAGAGTTCTTAAGGCTATAAAAATTCTCCTGACAAAAATTTACAGTTTGTAGACTGCCTATAAATCCCGCTAGATTAAAAAAAAATACCAGGTCTCCATTATTCACCTGCTTCGCCTATGCTGAGATGTTCTGACTAAAAGAAAACTAATAGGAACGTAAACTTAAATGAAAAAATAAACTGGTAATTCCTAACTATATAAACAAAACTGTTCAAAATCTGTACCGAACTAAATCAGAAGTTACAAAACACAATTTAATATAAATAAATAAAAAATTAACAAATGTAAGATAATAAAAATAAAGTTAAACTGGATTATCAGAATTATATTTAAAAATTAATTAAAGATGGTGTTAAGGGAAAAAAACACATGTTAATATAAAAAGATAAAAATGTAGACTAAATAAATACGGTTTGAGAATACGAATTTTCCTAATCTAAAAATTTAAAATTTTTACAAATATTATACTGTCATTAGCTCTGCGAATGACACTGGGTATAACTGGGAATAAAGAAAATTTCAAATAATTTTAAAATATACGCTTTAAAGTTTCATAGCAAATTGTTCTGTACATAATATATTATTATTATTATTATTTCTATAAACATGTTAATGCAGGTGTTCGACTTAAAAGAGGCCGTATCACCTAGTACAAAAATGTACACTTTTGTTAAAATACTTATGTTGATGTGGGATGAGTAAACTAATGTGGAAGATATTGGTAGGACTGGAGCTAGAGTGAGGAAGAATGTTTATTGCCTGCACATTTGAATATTGCCAATCTGGGTCGAGCCTTCGCTTTTGAATAAGTTTACGTAATGGTGTGTTCTTTGTTAAAATGCGGTGAACTGTTGAAGAATGTGTATTTGTAATGAAAACTTATTTAGAGACGAAATCTCTTATGTGTCGGCGAATGTTCAGGGAGAAATTTGAAGAGAAAGCATCACTGAAAAGTGTTATTCAGAAGTTAAAAAATTCGTGAAACAGGTTCCGTGTTAGACCACAAATGTTACCTATACAGGTCAGTTTGTACATGACATTAGAACTGGAGTTACAAGATCTCCTCATAAATCTTTGCGGAGACTAAACCGGGGAAAAAATATTTCTCTAAGTTCCCACACTGCACCGATAAAACTAAAAGGGTTCAATACTGATAATGTTCAAGATCTTCACTATTAGAGGCAACATTGGCATTTTAGATAAGTGTTTTCCACTTTGATGAGTATGGTTCAGAACTACCGAACCTGGGGTACTGATCCCGTAAATTTTTTTTGAATCTATCCTACACCCACAAAAAATACGATGTGCGGTTTCAAGGCGAAAAATATTGGGAGAATATTTTTTTTTTAACTGTGGGTGCTGATATCTGTCGAGGAATTATCCAACAGTTCATATCGTTACCACAAGAGATGGGCGTAACTACTGGTTGTAAACAAGACAACGCCACTTGATATATAGACTATTATGGAATCGCTACAGGATTTTTTCGGTGGAAGAATCATTTATAAAGTATTGCGAACCAAATCCCCTAATACAGACTTCATTCTGCGGGTTATTTAAAACAAATTGTTTATAGAAGCAATTCAAACACCTTGCAGGAAGGAAGACAAACATTATCATGCCATCCAGAAAATAGACAGGATACCGTTACCGAGAGTAGTCAAAAGTATAGTCAAACGTGTCAACAAGTGCATAAAAATGGATGGACTTCATTTTTAACAGCTTCTGTAAATTATTATCTAATTGTTTGCCAATAGACTATTATTTAGAAACTAAACTAAGTGATAAGGCCTCTTTTAAGAAGTTGAGCATCTGTTTAATTACGAAAGCAATGGATATTGTTGGTATTTTGCTTACGTCAGATGGTTCTGTCATAAGCATAAGACAAAAACTCAGAAAAACGTGAAATTTTATCATGTTTTAAATAGATGTTCGTAATTTCACCAGAAAAAATGAGGGCCTAAGGCCCACTGCGAAAATATTACATGGTTTGGATTTCACTACACGAGATTCTTTTTAAATTTTTTGCCACCTGTAACTAAATAACGTTCATGAATTTGGCGTACTAACAACATAAAAGTTTTAAAACGAAAAGTTTCAAAAACCTGAACATTTTTAGCTGTTTCTTAAATTGTGATTTTTTAACACAGCTCTAATCCCAATGTTTTCCCTTTTTTAAAGGAAAATATAATATAATGTTATATTCCACAAACATAATTTTGATAAATTGTTCGTGTAAAGGCGCACAACTTGTTCGAACGAATGAACAGTTGGTGCGCTCTGCACAGTCACTCGGCACACAACAGCCAATATAGCAGCTATAAAAAAATGTGAGCACACATCAAACAAGCCCTCGCACCATCCATTTTTATGGGAAAGATAACAGTTTCGTTATTTTTAATTAATTTATTAGTAAAAAGAAATATATATATATATATA
>JAAAKQ030049967.1:0-16320 GCA_010016005.3 Zanna intricata | reverse complement strand
AACGACTGGCACTAGATAGGGAATCTTGGAGAGCTGCATCAAACCAGTCAAATGACTGAAGACCAAAAAAAAAAAAGAAGCAAAATCTAAAAGATAAGGATGTATTTAATCAAATTAATAACATTTTAGATTGTAGTAATTGGACTAATGCTGGAAAAGTGCAAATAATAATGTTATATATTTGTTATATTTCCATATTAAAAAAATATTTATAATAAAACACTTTCTAGATATCCCTTAAACATTAACTTATTACAGGGAAGGTAACGTCTCAAAAAAAAAAAAAAAAAAAAAAAAAGCAAAAGAAGTGTTAATTATGATAATGAAGTGAGTAATTGTTTAATTAAATTATAGCTGTGTTGTAAATATACATACCTTTAATTATGTGTTAGATACCTAAAATTGGATAAAGAGAAGTAAGAGGATTATTATTATTATTGTAATAATATCCAGGATAATAATTATATGGATTTTGGTATGAAGCTGGATTATTATATGCTGTTGGATGATAATACGGGGGATATTGGTTCGGTTGATTATTGTAGGTAGGAACTGGATGACTGTATATAGGTGTCTGGTGATTGTTGTAAGTTTGGCTTGAAGGATGGTAAGATTGACCTGGTGAAGCGGTGTAAGTCTGGCTAAGGGTTGGATTATGATATTGATTATAATTGTTTTGATTATGATATGGACTATGATTAGGATTATAATTGTTAAAATTATAATTGTTATATCCATCATATGTCCTCTGGATATTATTATATGGCATTGTATAGTGACTATGTGCTTTTGTTATTACTTCACTCAGAACGTTGGCTAATGATAGAATCAGTAGTGCCTGAAAAAAAATTTGTAAATGTTAATTTTTTGTGTTTTTACTCAAATTATTTTATTAGTATTACAAGTGAAAATATCATTGATTGTTTCTTGTTTGATTAGATTATGAAACCACATTTGATCTATGTTGTGTTCATATATATATTTTTTTCAAATTTAGTGGGGTTTCACTAAAAATTTCACATTGTTTTGTAAATCAATATCAGTCTTCTGTTATATGTAAAAATTTTTTGTAAAGTTTGACATGCATAGAAAAAAGCAAAACATTTTGTTTATGAATTTTTTGAATGTTTACCTAATTCCATTACTGATTTATCATGTCTTAAAATTAACTGCTTTACATAAATTATTACTCAAATTGTCAATTAAACTATCTAACATAAATTTAAATTGCCCAATTTTTTTATTATTGTGATAACACAATCATACAATGGACAGAATTTAATGGTTCATCAGATAAAATATAAAACAAATTTTACAAAAAGTTTATATGCGAGTTTTTTTATTTAGTTTTATTAATATCATAATTTTGTAAATATAATAATGCATGTGGAGCGAGTCAGAAGTTTAACTTAAATTTAAGCATAAATCTGTGGTATTAACTAAACTATTTGTTATAGTTAGGAAAGGAGAATTCTTCAGTTGAGTAAAGATATTTTTCAATTAAAAATTGCTTCAAGTCTTTCTATATAATTTTTTTTCATCACTGATACCGTTTCATTTTGTAATTTGTTCATTAACTGAAGAATTTGTTCAGTAATTGAACAATTACTGTAGATGTTTAAAGATTACCTGTAGTCTTAATTTTTTTTTTTATTCCCTTACATAAATAATCATATTTTATTTATGTGATTACTTCATTGTTTAATGTAACACTAAATTTTATAGGAGGTGATATCTAAGGAAGTATTGTATCTTGTGTATAAGATGTAAGTACATGATAAATTCCCTTTATCATCAATAAACTTAGTTGAAAATCTCAGAGAAAAAATATTTCAATTTATCTTTTTTGAGAATGTAATCTGCAAGCCATTCTAAGAGAGGTTAAAGTCAATCAGTTGTTACACCTGAGAATTTTGATAGTGATGGTTATTCTATAGTATTTTTTGCCCACTATGATATTTATGTTATTTTCTTATTTTTTATATTTAAAGCTAAAGTTTTGTATTTTTAAAACTTATAAAATGGTTTTTTTTTTTTTCATTCATTACTTATTTATAATGAATTTCGTATTATACAGCTGAATATATATCTTTGAAAGTTTTATCTATGTTATGTAGTTTCAGTATCATATCATCTGCAAAATTAATCGCTCAATTAATTTGCTTTAATCATTGATAGTAGTACATATATATATATTTATATATTTAAAATATGAGACTTTTTATGGACTAATTATATTAAATTGTAACATTTACAGTATTTTTCAGTTATGATTGGCTTTATCTAGAAGAAAAATGTAATAGGGATTGTGGTGTAATGGTTGTTTTATGACGAATAAATAAATTAAAATAAAATATTTTAGTCTTGCAATTGTTAAATACACCTTTTCAAGACTGTATAATGTAAAGTACTGTAATATAGTGTTAAAATGAATGTATCACGATCATTTTTCACTGCAAAGTTAGCTTATTATGAATGAAAAGCAATTTACTTCCAACAGCTTACATCCTGCAGAATCAATGTTTTTTTTTTTTTACAAAGTATAAATTCTGTTTGTAGTTATTATTTATGGCTTTTCAAATTAATAATTATTTCCAACAACCTTGAGTTGTTACTTTTATGTGATTATTGTAATATTTGCTTTGATAGATATTTATTTAGGATTATTTTCAAGACTATAATTTATTCAGTTTTCTTTAATGTATGAAACACGTGCTTTGATTTTATGACATTATGACATTTTTATGACATTTTATTGACATGATTAATAGTATATATTACACTCTGATAATGAATATCTTTTTGTTTCTTTTCGATTTTAATTAATATCTTACTGTTGTAACATTTAAGATGTATTATTTTATTAAACATTAATTTAGAAATCCTCTGATTAAAGGAATGTCAGGACAACAAAAAAGGTATCTGTTATACCAAAATATACTAGTTTTAAATTGAAAAAAAAAAAATTGGAAACAGCCTTGAGTTATTGGTAAAATATTTTAATTAAAGAAAACAAAAGATTTTTTATGTAACACTAAAGTTACATAAAAAATTCCATAAAACTAAGAATAAATGTAAAGCTAACTTTACGTAATCTTTACGATTTCTTACATAAGATATCATTTTTTCTTACATAAGAAATTTCTTAAAGATTTTTTAAGAAATCGTAAGGATCACTTTATTGTACACATAGATGAAATATCTTTTTTCTGTGTTGAACAGGATTGTTGAAATAGTAGAAAAATTTTATTTATTGTCTTGTTATCAAAAGGAAAACATCTCATTTTCATATATGCTGATTTAGGGGGAAGGTTTAGTACAACTGCATTGCAATTTAGAAAAAATGAGAAGAACTATTGTTACCTATTGGCCAAAACAAACTAAATTTAGTGACGGGGAGGGGAAACTGCCACCAATCTCTGGCCTTGATGTGTTTTGATAATCGTTTGAATGTTACACCCAACTTGCAATTATTACACTTACTACTGATTACATAAAATATAAACAAAAATTGTCAAACCATTAAAAAAATCATACACATAAAGAAAAATTATAGAGAAAATAGCCTGTATTTTTAAAAAAATCACATACATTTCAACTTTCAGAAGCAAAAATAAACCATCATATACCTAATCGGTGAACAAACACAAAGCGCTTAGAATAAATAAATCTGACTTCTTTGATTGTACAATGCTATGCATTGGGGATAAGGGTGCAGCTTCAGATTCAGAAGAAAAAATAAACCATCATATACCTAATTGGTGAACAAACATAATGCCCTTAGAATAAATAAATCAAACTTCTCTGATTGTACAGTGCTATACATTGGATAAGGGTGCAGCTTCAGACTGTGATAAAATATACTCATAAAAACAGTTTATAGCAATGTAGTCAACACTTTCCATTCCTTCATGGGGGCATACTACAAAGTTTTCATAGGTTTGAAAACAACCATGATACACCATTATACGCACATATTCAAAAATATTATATCTTGACTCATTTGTAACATTTTAAAGTGTTTTGAGACACAAAAGTACATAATAACTCAAATAAGCAGACATGATTCTAATACAATGTACTTTTCAATAAATCTTAAATGTATGTCTAAGCCAAGAATATTGTAATAACAGCTGATCTTAGTGAGGAAGAATCACCAGTCACAAAAATGATTGAAAGTACTGTAAATTTTTCCTGTAGCAGCTCTCCTTATAACTAAAATTCCGCTATAGCTGCAATATCTATAGTCCTTTCACATTGCTATATTAAAGTATAGTATTTTTATTTCTATTACAGCCGATTAAATCCCAGTAATCTCTATAGCAGCTCTAATGCAACTACCTGTTTTGTCAAGCTGCCTACATTTTTGCGTGAAAATAAAATATTAGTAAATTTTTACAGATGTATAAGGACAGCAGGCTATTAAAAGAGTAGACATATCTTGTGAAAAGAGTGCAGGTCTTGGCAGATAGTAGGCCTTTTGTACTACTTGGTGCAGATATATAGTACATAGGGCTAGATTCTGAGTATTTTATTGGTCAGTATACAGCCATTCTCGCTTTTTCTGGGAAAAACATAATCGCGCATAACAACTGAAGTAAGGCCTGGTCAGTTCATTTAGAGCGTTGAGCGTGCTTTTAGATTTCTGTGTGGCATTCGTTAGCAGGTTGACTTTTCTGATAAATTATTATCTTTGTAAGAAAAAAATGTATGTCATTCTTGAATTAGAGAAAGGTGTTAAATAAGTCTATGTTTATCGGAAGTTGAACTTAGTGAGCTCATTAGTAGGCACAATATGAAAAAAATAAAGACAGAATTTAGTTAGTTTACAGTGAAGGGAGTAATTTTTTATAACCTTCGAAAATAAGAGTCTGGGATTTCAATGGTCCAAGAAATGGATCCCTTCGTTTGTAGGAACTAATTGTAAAATTATATTATTTGTAGACAACTGTATTGCTCATACTGGTGTTACAGGGTTAAGAAACAAAAATTCAATTTTTATCTGCAGCTACAAATGTCCTTTAGTTGATGGACCAGGGAGTTATTAAATGTCTCAAAAGCTATTGCTAAAAGAAAACGTTGGGTAGACTTATTGGAGAAATGGATTTTGTACAAAATAATGAAAAATTAAATCTGTATCATTAAGTTAATCTGCTGCAAAAAGTGTGGAAAAATGGCAACAATAAAAGATGCTTCTGTTATGGTGGCTTTGTTGTATATGCTGTAAAAAAAAAAATCTAGTTGTGATTTAGGAGACGATATTCTGCTAACCGAGTGGATGAAGCAATTTAAATTGTCACAATCACTCCCAGAAAAGGATTTGGATGTTTACATTTTGATGACTTGACCACCTCATCAACGCTTTTGGGAGACGATGCAATAATAAAAAATATGAGATCACTCAAAATTATGGTGAAGAAGAGGATAAAACAGAACCAGAGTTAATATCACCTTCTAATAAAGAAGCTCTTGATGCTGTTCGTTTTGCTCCTATGTATCTCAGGTGTCACGACAAGCGTTACCTCTGCAGTTGCATTGTTAATTCGAAGTCTTAGCTCAACAAGATCAGCAGGCAAAGGTGGTGGCTAAACCTGATTTTTAATGAAACCCCACAAGAATAAATCTAGCAGGATTGAATCTAGAGAGCAAGGTAGCCATGCAATTCAGCTTCACAACCATTCCACCGCCCTGGGAATCAAGTATCAAGAAAAACTCTGACTTCTAGCCAGTAATGAGGTTGTGCCCTATCTTGCTGATAGCAATGGCTTCCATCTTGGTCATCGTGTCTGAGGAATTAGAAAATTTTGAAGCAGTTCTAGATAATTGATATCATTTGTAGTTGCCTCCTGGGAGAAGAATGAATCATACAGACTTTGTTTATAACACAAAAATCATTAACCGTAATGCTTTCATGAATGTGCTGAAAATTTTGTGAGGGTTCTTGCTACCCCCATATTCGGTAGTTATGAGTGTTCAAATTGCCACTAAAATATGAAACGTTGACTAGTCACTGAAAATTACATTGCCTAAAAATGTATCATTGTTTGAAATTCTATCTATCATTTCCACACAAAAATGTAGCAACTTTGTCATTATCTGTAATGTGTTGAACCATGGTTAGTTTATATGACCTGAGTGCGATCATTTACTTAATATACGCCAAACAGTCTGATGTGATTTTGATCTTGCTTGGTTTTAATAGATTAAAAAAAAAAACTATATGTGATGAGATCTACAATTCTCATGTATAAAAATTTCTTAAAATTTTTGTATAGAGTTTTGCTTATTTCCTTTAAATAAAATAACTTGTTATTATTATGCACCATTTAAAATGGGTGGGTTCTCCCTTTTGAAAACTAATAGTAAAATGAATGAAAGGGCTGGTTAATTCACCTTCTACATTATTTACTTAGTTTCAAAATTGATTTAGTAGATATTTGTTTCCAGTTTTTTATGATTTTTTACGTTTCGACATGTACCTAGATTTTATTTAGTAGGTTGTTCCTTCCCTTCATATGTTTATGTAATTGAAATTACTGAAATGAAAGGATGCTATTTATGGAGTATCTATTGAAATAAAGTTTTATTTAATAATATTGTAGTTATATCAGTGATAACATCCATGACTGTTTTTTCTCTGATGTAAAAATTTAATAAAGTTACTGGGGAAACATTTTTATTTAGTGATACTGCTTCATACAGGATAGTGTGTATAAAATGTTTAAACTGACTACATAAATGAGTGAATTCTTAATATTTATCTACTGCAAAGTTAAAAAATCAGTAGCCCATAGATAATTTTTGTTGCCTGCCTGTAAGTTGTCAGATTGATTTAGCATTGTTTCATGTCATTACTGAACAAGATATTCTGGAATCCCATGCATTCTATTTGAGATACTGTGACAAGAATGTTCAAAGATTAATTTTTTATTGTAAAATGATTGGTAGAGGCCATCTAGTTTTTATGTTGTTGAAAAAAAATGTTAGAAAATGTATTTTATTTTTTTGTTGTGTTGTTGAAACATAGTTAAAATATGTATTAGTCGGCCTCTGTGGCATGAGTGGTAGCGTCTCGGCCTTTCATCTGGAGGTCCTGGGTTCGAATCCTGGTCAGGCATGGTATTTTCACACATGCTACAAATCATTCATTTCCATCCTCTAAAGAACAGAAGAAGTACCCAACGGTGGTCTGGAGTTTAAAAAAAAAGAAAAGTTTAATCTGTATTATTTTAACAAAAGATTTTTTTTATGCTCCTAACTACTAGAGAAATATATTTATTTGTTCCTTGTTGCAATATTTAATTAAAAAAAAAGTGTTCTATGTAATCATATTAATCAACATGATTATATACTGAATTGAAAAGAGCCTTGACCTGAGCTACAAATAATTTCAATTATTTTTGGTTTAAAAATTTTTTTCTTCATTAATTTATTTATGAAGCTATCCTTTTTTGTAATTAAACTTTACTTAAGAATACTAAAATAAATGACTTTCTTTTAATATCTGATGATTTTTTTTTTTATTTTTCAAAATAATTTGTTAGTGTATAAAAACTAACCATTTATGCAGATGTTTGTTATTATATTATACACTCTTCAAAAACAAAAGTTTTTGTTGTGATTCTTTGTTTATAATTGCTGAAATATCCCAATCAATTATATGACAATTGACTTAAGGAGAAATTTACAATGTTTGTAACATACTGAAAATTATAGTTTCAATATTATTTAAGAGAAAGAAAAATTGTTGAAACCAATAAAAGTATATAAAAAAAAAATAAAACAAAATTTTTAAAAATTGATCAATAATTTATAGAAATAGGTATACATATATATCTACAAGCACATTAATTTTAAAAGGTTTACTTGCTTCAATTTCCTGTAATATTTAAACCATTACAGTATAAACAAGTTTCTGTACACTAACATGTGTAATAACTTAATGTATAAACTACACACCATGTCCTATAAATTCCTAATAGTTCCAAATAAAATCTTGTTTTAAATTTTTTAAATATCAGCAAGTAAAATAATTATAACCTTTGGGGCATATACTTTATACTGTCAAAAATGGGGGATGATGACCAAAGCGGCAACTCATGTTTTTATATGTTACATACAGGAGTTTTTTATAATCTTAATTGCCTTAATGAGACAGAACTCATTAGACCCATCAGTACATATGATAGTGCAAGGACTAAAAGCCTATGTACTGAGATTTTGCATGCATTGACCTCTGTTACAAGAAATTTAAAAAGTTGTCATTTTTTATATGTCTTTTGTGGTATGGTAATATGTAAAAAACAGGTTTCATAAAATTGCTGTAGAGTGTGTAATTGTTGAGTTTTATTCTAAATTATATATTAATGTTGTGATCTTGATCTACTTCTTGTACAGCAACTAATAATAATAGAATCATTTATGAATTGTACATGAATAATGTACTATTTATGAATTGTTGTAACCACAACAAGCAATTCTAAGTACTTCATTTACTTATTTTTAATCTACTCTAATCATTGTGCTGTGAAGAATTATGTCACACATCGCTTGTAATTATGTTCTAGAAATGGTTATTATAGAGACATTTATTACGGTATATATTTTATTTAATGAAGTGAATAGTTGTTAGTGATTTATTTTTACTGTTTGTTGTGTTGTTTTCATTGAAGATGAACATTTATATGATGTGCACATCAATAATTTTGTGGTAAATGTGAATTAAGAATCAGACAGAGCTCTTTAGAATCTACCGACGACAGTGACTAAGAAATTTGCGAGCTACAGCAATAAAGTGAGTAGAAAAAATAATTATTTAAAATACCTTAATTATTAATTGGGGTACTAAACTAGTTTTAATTAAATAGTATCGTATGTATTTTTGGTTATAAATATCTTCTATATTAAACTGACAATGTTTAGAGTTGGCCTAGTACCGTGTCAATTGTTTGCTGAATGTTAGTAGTTTTTTGTGCCAACTTACATGCCTGTGATGATTAATGAAAAATCTTTCATCTCCTCTTTCATCAATATACCTTTAGATTTTATTGTATTATAATAGTTTCAAAAGAACATTAATTACTTTTATCGTTAAGTTTTCAGAATAAAAGATAGACAAAAATATGAATTTGAGAACTTAAAAACGACTTTATTCTATTAATAAGAGCTCACAGGATATAACTGTTTAGATTAAGGTAATGTACTGTGATATGGATGAGGGCTGTTTTTTTTCAACCTCCGATCGTGCATCCAAGGAAACAAGAGATAGGCGGTGTCAGGTCTGTGTGTTGTGTGATTGAGCCTTCCCCACTACTACCTCTGCCATTGCATCAATATACAAGCTGAGCTAAAGTTTATCGTTACTGGCGTTGAGATTTGGATCCAGTATGACAATTCAGAAACCAAAGAGCAGTGAATGCACACTTTTTCTCCAAACTAGCCGAAAAAGTTCAGACAGACCCTTAGCAACCGGAAAACAATGGTTATAGTTTTTGGTACAATGAAGCTGTCTTGTAGATGCTCTTTATGCAGCAGAGGACAACAATATCAAAGGAAGTTTATTATGAATCTTTTGTTGCCTCCGCAGAACAATCCAGATAAAACAAAGAGGCATGCTCTCATCCAGTATGGTTTTGATTCACGACAGTGCATGACCGCACTGTGCCAACATGATGTTAGACTTTCTCAAACAATTTAAGAGGGACATTTTTGACCATCCACCATTTAGTTGATGGACTTAAGGAAGAACTTCTGCAGGCTGTTAAGATGTACTTTACCTCACTGATGACAAACTTCTTTGAAGAGGACATCGGAAAGCTAGTATCACAATACGACAAATGTGCCTCAGTCATTTTGGCAATTATGTAGAAAAAAAAGTCAGATACTGCTCAATTTTTAGTAATAAAATCATTTTATATGTCAGTGTGTTTTTTTTTATAATCATTGAAGGTTGAAAAAAAAATTTAGCCCTTGTACAATGGTTTACCGCTGACAAAGTCTGGTGAATTGTTTTTGGTACATTTGAATACTTTCGTACACAACAGACTATTAGGGATGGTTGGTAATGTTCATTTCAGAATCTATATGGTTGGTTCATTATTGGTTGGTTCTGAATTTCTGGAGTGAAAAAATTTTGTTGCAGTATGTTTAAGCTCACCTATGCATAATTGTTAATCAGTAAAGTGTTTCTCCCATCTTGAATAAAATTACCCATTTTCTTTTGAGATTGTGGGTGGGATGGACACATGTTACCAGAAAGAAGATTTTTTTAATATTCTGGAGGAGGTTATTTCTCATTTGTTGTGGTTCCTCTTTAGGTAGATCATCCTTTTTCATCACTCATCCCTCTTTCTAGTAATTGATCCCTTTTCTGTACAGGGTTCTATAGTTTTAGGTTAAGCTTTAGTAGGCCAATGCTTCCTCAGCATTGGCCTGTAGAATCTGTTAACCTTTACTGAGACTCCTTTCTTTTTAAGATTCAGTGTAATTATATAATAATTAGTTATGCATCAGTATATTATTATTTTTTTTTTTTTAGAATAATTGCTGTATTTAATATAGAACAAATATATTTGTGGAAGAATAATTAATAATTATTATTATGTTCTAATTCTCTAATATTTTGGTTAAAAAAAAAATTAATTTAGAATTATTATTTTAAAATGTACTTACTGTTTTAAACATGTTTGAAATGATGAATTTCTTCCTCAGTAATAGCAATGACATTAGACTAAAGACTGAAATGTTTTCTTTCTAATTTATCAATTTATATTAATTGTTTTAGGAGAGAGAGTCTTTTCTTTCAATAAACTAGTTCTGTTTTATTTATTAGTACTAATAAATTTCATTCATTTATTTAATCATTTATGTTTTCACATTAAAAGTGAAACTGAATAATCTTGTTTTTGTAGCTAAATTTTTAAAATTAATTTCACTGTTAATATTTATTTAATTATACTTTTCCATTTATTTTATTTTATTTATTTTTTGTCACATTTTCACTTACATTATATATTAAAATAAGTTATTATGCGTTGATGCTATTTATTCATTTAGCTTATTTGGGTATCACATAAAAATAGCTGAAGAATTATTTTCTTGAATTATAATTTTTTTTCTAAGTTCATTCAAAAATGCTTTGATTCACAAAGGAATGTTAGTAGTGTCTAAACATTTATTTGCCTAAATCACTGATTTAATTGTTGGTATTTGTAATTAATTAATTTTAATGCCATGTATTTGCAGTCCAACCTAAAACCTTTTTAGTTAAAAAATTATCACAAAAAGCTTTGGGATTGGTTCAAAATTACTAGATTGTAGATTAGTACTAGATTATAACCTCAAGCAGATTGTTAAGCTCTATTATATTTTTAAAAACAATTCTTTAAAGTAATTGGACTGATACAAAAAATGCTGGTAATGTGCTTTGTAATTATATTTACTTATTTTTAACCAAAATAAAAGGTATCTCAGTGATACCTGTTGTTTTTATTTAAAGCTAAAGAACAATTTTCATGTTTTGTTCTTTAAAATGAAACTAATTTCATGCAAGAAGATCTGGTGGTAAATCTTTTTGTGTAATGTGGGTAGAATCTTTTTAAAAAAATCTTATGTGGACATCACATGACTTCCTTATACGCCTATTTTAGTTATACAACATTTTTTGCCACACTTTCACTTAAACTTATTTCATTTAAAAGTGAGATATAATCCACCAATTTTTTAATGAAGTGAACAGTTACACAATTGCTATAAAAATTAGTTTTTATTAACATCAAATATTTATACAATTATTAATTCAACAATCTTAGAAATTTTAAGATAAAGTAAAAGTCCCTTTATTACTCTTTAAATAAATGTAAGTTATTTCATATTAATCTAATACTACGTTTTTTAAAGTATTGTGATGTAATCATCAACAGAATGAAAACAAAAATGAAACAGGAGGAGAAGGTTACTAAATTTTATAGCGGATATTTATTGTCAAGTAGTCTGAAACAAATGCATAAATAAAAAAAAAAAAATTATGTATTTATACAGTAGAAATGGAGAACAAAGTAAGATCAAATCGGGATTTGAACCATATTGCATGTGTGAATAGTATACTGTTTACGTGTCTTCATCACAAAATACTAACACACAGTATTCATATTCAAGAAAAATTGTCCTAAAAATTTTCGCAGCATTTTATATTAGTTTTATATATTAATTTTGTTTCACGTCGCTCACATAGATGTATAAAAATATATGTATATGAAGTCAGCAATCAAACCGATGTGCCTTTCCCTTGTAGCATTGAAATATCTCATTAATTAAAATTATATTTGGCTGTAATTCTGGAATCAATAAAAATAAGTTCCACTTATGAATATCATTGAAAAGTTTTTAATGAGAGCTTATTACTGCAGTTAAAAAAAAGTCCAAAATCCAGATGTTTCAAAATTGAAACCCTGCTTTATTTAGAGGTCTGACTGTAAATATATTTTTGGCCCGGTTGAATGTAATAAAAAGGGAGGTGCACAACTAGATGTTACTACAGTCCTAGTACATAAGTGAGTACATATGTACATACAGACGTCATGCCGAAACTAGTTAAAATGAATTCAGGGATAATCAAAGTAGATATTTCTGTTGAAATCTGAGAACCTAAATTTTTTGCGATTACAATACTTCCTTTTGTACTTCGTACAAGGAAGTAAAAAAATTTTGTATAAATGTTTAAAAACTTTTTATCATCATTGTTGTTTAGTGTGTGGATTTTTATAATAGATTAATATTTATATTGTAATAACACAAAATTTCCGCAACATTTTATATTAGTTTATATATTAATTTTGTTTCACTTCGCCTACATAGATATGTGGTGTAAGTGAGAATGTGTTGGATCTGTATCCATGCATATGTCGATTCGAATCCAACTTAGTAATTCATCATAGTATATTTACACAAAAATCAGAAATTATGGAAAATAGTAAGAAATCTGAAGATAAAAAAAAAATAATGTAAATTCCGATATAAAAACTGTCTTGCTGTAAAATTAACAGAATTTCTTCTGTTATATTTTATTAAAGTGTAGTTAAAAAAGCAATACATATTCCTGCATTATTTTTTCTTATTCATATTAAGACACAGATTTCTTTTTGAGCAGAATTTTTATAACTAGTTTTCTAGCTTTCAAATTTTCTCTAGGCTTATCCAAATTTTTAAACTATTTAAAAAAAAATAAAACTATATTTTTAAAAATAAAACTAAAATTTTCAAAAGAATAGGTTAAAAAATATGCACCAAATTCTAAAAAAAATAATACCATTTCAACTGTAATTTAAATTTTGGGTGTTTGAATTTGGTTTCCATTTAAGAATGTGTAAATTTCCTATGAATAGATGTTATTTTTAATTTGGTGTAGATTATCACGTCAAGAACTAGAGATATTATTTTTTAGATCTTAATACAACTTTTATTTAAATCCTAAATTTTTTTTAAAAAGATTATATTTTACTGGTTTCTCTTGTTATTGCTTTTCTTTTTTTACCAAAACCTAACAGTTCTGAAAATAAAATGGCAAAAGCCATTATTAAGAATTACAATAATCACATAACAGATTTATTAAGGAAAGTGAGAAATTAGGCGACTTTCTTTCAAATTTATTATTGAGGTGAAAATATTATTACCTGTAATGTAAAATGATATTAAAATCTGCAAGGTTTGTCCCAGAAGTAAAGAACTGTATACACGAGTGCAAAAACGAAAACATGGAACGACTGTCAACAACCACCATTGGGTAGTGTCACAAAACACTCCATATAACTTTTTCGGGTTTATTGATTGTGTAACCATGTTAGTGCAATTCAAAGATCGCAACACTGTACGGAGTTGGCAGAAGAACCGGTAAATGGAGTACAGCAGATGAGTTACGTTGTTACTGCTGTATTGCTTACCGCTGTTAAGAGTCACAGTCGCTGGCCGACTGTTTATTACTAGACAACACAAACAACGCTTTTGCTGCCTTCATGATCGATGAAGACAGTTTCATGTCAGTGAGAGAAATCAGAAGTTAAACCAGAATATTAACAACTATAGTATACCACATTTTAACGAAACGTTTTCAAAAAAAACAAAAGATCGCACCTTTTGTTTTACGGTGGGTATCATATTAACTGAATGAGAGCAGCAAAAATTGACGTGTTTCGAAGTTGCACAAGAACAGCATATTTGTTGCGAAAGGAAAGAGAGTAATTGCTATTGATATGTGATTTTGAACCTGAAGTCATAAAGCAGTTTTTGGAAGACTGAACATTCTCTGAGACCAATGAAATGTCTCATGCAGGCAAAAGTGTAGCAAATAATGATTTTCGCTTACGATAAAAGGATGTAATTACAAGGGATAGAGTACCAAATGGCGTTAATATGATTGCTACCTGTTAAAGAAATTTATTCAAAAGGTTTTGCGACTGAAAGTCCGAAAGCTGTGTCCAGAAAAAAATCAACAATAGTGTTTCAATTTTGTATGACACTGCGCATATACACATTGCGGATTCTGTCATTGATATTTTCGGAGATTATACTTGGGATTAAACGTTTCACCATTTACCATACAGCCATGATTTGAGTCTTTCCATCTCTTTCCAAAGCTGAAAGAACCGCAGCAAGGAATTCGTTTTAGCAGTTTGAAATAGTTATCGGCTGTCATGCACCAGAAAATTCGGTACCTCAACAAAGAACTTCTGACAGGAATCAAAAAGCTGTCAGACCGTTGACGAGCGTGATTAACCGATGGAGGGGATTATATTTATAGGTGTAAACTCGATTTAGTGTACAAGTAAATTTTCTTTGAATCATGATGAACTTTGCATTATTTTTTGGATAACCCTCGTTTAAGTGATAACTTCACCCTTTTCAACATAGGAACTGGTTGTAAAGTGAACATTACTATTTTAAGAGAAACACTGATTGAGCCAATTATACATCAAATCCTTTTCTTATATGAATAACAAGTATAAGAAGGATTAAGGTAGACCATGTAAAACAGTAAATTCAGATGTCAAATAAAAAAATCAGTCATGAAACAATCTTTTAAGAATATAACATTTTAAATTGTTTTATGTTTGACAGGATCTAATATAAAAAAAAATCAAAAAAAATCACTTTGTTATTTGTTTTACTGTTTTATTAAGTGTTAATTGGTTGCAACTTGGAATTTATCAAAACCCTTTTGCTATATACATTTTCCTTTGTTTCGTTAATAAATGATTTTGCTTAGTTAAAAAAATGTTGAAGAATGCAGATTGAATGAGATTTTATATTTACAAAAAAAAAAAAAATTAAATAAAAAAAGTTGTCTTAAGTTAATACTTATAACAAAAATTTTACTTTTAGGGATTGAATTTTGTTATGTTTTTACTTTCCTGCCTAGCACTTGACTATAGAAGGGACTTGGACCAATTGTAATCGGTCCAATTTGGGCATATGCGGTTTTCACCATATCTTATTATTTTTACACATAAGGAATCGAAAAAAACTGAATGGAGATTTTCTGGATGTTCTTATGTACGTGTGTGTTTTCGGTGTTTTCTGTCGCACTCAAAATACTTTTTATCTCCAGAACTACTTAACCGATTTTGACCAGACTTGGTAAGATTATTTCTATATATAGGGAAGTGATGCCATTAAATTTTCAACTTAAAACGTCAAGAGGGATCAGGCTGTAGAGCAGGGTCACTGTCGATTTGAAGATGGTATTTGAAGATTTTACGTAATAAAGGTTTTATTTTGCACTTATACAATCAAGATTGAATTATGGATTAGTTATTTGGGGTGGAGCGTACGTAACTTCAATAAAACCACTGATGATTGCTCAAAAACATATACTTAGAATAATAGCCAAAAAGCCTAAAATGGCTCCATCACTAGATATTTTTAGAAACCTTAGGTTGCTCCCGTTAAGGCAACTTTATTTTTAAAAATTATTAAATAACTTTTATCTGCATTATAAGAAATCATTGCGTCTTAATTTTAATTATAACTAAAATTAAGACTCCTAAACTTTATAACTGTTTTTATAAATTAATTATACAAAATAAATTCTGCTATAAGAAAAGAAAGGAATTGATAAACTGTTTATTTTCAATAAATAATATAGAGAGCTTGTATTCTTCCTAAATATTTTCGTATTATTTAATCCATTCTCTATTTAATTATCACATAGTAATGTATTGATATTTGTTTTAACATTTTAAGGGTTATTTACTATATAATGGGCATTTATCCAGCTTGTTTATTTTAAAAATGTTCTACAAATATAGCATATAACTTATATTCTTT
>JAAAKQ030049945.1:0-16320 GCA_010016005.3 Zanna intricata | reverse complement strand
GCTATCCGTCACCCCGTCCCCCTCCGGTCTGGTACTTCACCACCACCTGGTGGACTTCATCCGTATCTCCATCCTCTCTCTGTTCTTCTGTTTCTTCTTCTGGTTTTCTGTGACCTTCCTCTTCTTTTGTGATTTTATTTAATTTTATTTGCCTATAATTGTAATCATTCTCCTGTCCTCTTGAAGAAGCCTATGAGCAGCATTTTCACTGAGTCATTTCTGGCATTCCTTGTAATTTTCATTACTTCTAGACAAAAGCAATGTGAGTAGCATTTTCAGCGACTCAAGGCTGCCACTGATCTTTGCTCCCTGGACTTCTAAAAAAAAACCATGCAAGTAGTACTTCCAAGGACACGAGCATGAATATGATGATAACTAAAGTTTATCAATATAGTCTACGGTTCACGTACAATGGTTAATTAAGATCTTAGATTTTATTGTTGTAGGTTGGTACAATGAATAGATTTACTTTTATATTTAATGAAAATAATTTGAGGGTTTTCTAACCAATATGATTTAATTTATAATCATTGATTATAAATTATATTAAAATATTGACAGACAAGTGCAATGAACTTATTTGCAATGAGCACCTTAGTACTACAGATAAATTATAGTAACTATTTGTAATTGTTTAATACCGGTAATTGATTACAATATCACAGAAAATTATAAGATAAAAATACAGTTATTTAATTATTTCATTCTTTTTAGTGGACCACTTTTTAATATTTTTTACTTAATATGTTTTTTCATGGGTTTTTTAAATTTTATTTTTTATACGTTTTACGTTTATAAAATATAATACAAATTAATATTTAAATTAATTTTATGTTTATTATAGTATGAACCTAATATCGCTGTAGTATTCATCATTTTTTTAATAATAAATTTAATAATGAATGATTTAACTATATTACTTTTACTCACATTTCTTTAACACTATTTATTTATATATTTTTTTGTTGTAAAATTTAATGTTTTTATTCTGTAGTTTTGTAGGCCTACAAAACTCAAAGAATATTAGCCCATGATCTCAGAATTATCATTATCATTTTTATCACCTTTGTATTCCTTCAGAATCGGATGTTTATTGTCCATTTCATCAAAATCAGAATCGTTGTATGTTATAATGATATAGTAACATTGTATTACTTTGCCAGATTCTCAGAAGGATTTTAATAACATTAATAAAATAGAAAAAGATCTTAACATAATGAATTAATTACTTAATGCACATATAAACTACTATACTATACTGAAGATAATGCCTCAACCTTAACAGCTTTAAGTTTTTCTTATATTGATTTCTTATTACTGACAAAAATCTAAGACTTTCTTAAATCAAGTGATATAAAGTTCATAGCACTAATCAGTACAGTAAACCTGTGACTGTGCTGTGTTCAAAAGTTGCATTGCAACTATACGAACATACTGGAAATGCTATAGGCTAAAAAGACAGCCTTGTTGCAGTAATTTACTTTTAATTAAATATTGGATTGCACCATATCAAAACTGGATCTTATTAGGTGTATTTTCATATATAACCTTTACTCAGAATACTGTAATCATAAATTAATACTATTTTATATAATTAAATCTAAATCATTTTACATTAAAACATCATTTAATTAATTAATTAATTAGGACCAAGGCTAGATTTAGTTTTGATGTAAAAATAGTTTTATATTTAAATGTAAAAAAATATTATACAGAATATAGTAGACAATGTATAGTTAAAAATACATTATAGTATAATTTATATAAATTGCTACTTAATTTTTCTGTTTATTAATTTAGTAGTTGAAGCTGATATCTTTTTAGTGCATAGTACAGTATACTGATTTACATTAAATATTATAAAGGAACAATAAAAATTAATGTTACAATTAATGACATAATATTTTTTGAATATATGTGTAGGTTTAATTTATTATACACTTCTGTAATTATTTTTGTAGTCATTTTGTATTTTTTTTTTTTTGTGGTTATTTAAGTCTAGCATTTTTATGTAATACTAACCATTTTCTTTTTCTACCTGATTCCATAATTTAATTTGTTATATTTTTCATTCTTGATCGGCTCAAATACTTTATTGACTTTTTTTTAAATATGTTGTACTGGAAAGTATTTGTATAATTTATTTAATTGAATGTTACGAATCACCTGACTTCTTAAGTTGAGCTTGATAGGAAAACTTATAATGCTTGGTGTTTTATCATTGGTTGGAAGGTAAAGTAGTTTTTTTAAACTTCTCAATTATTCAATGTGTAGGTGAAAGAATTGCGGTAAGATAAAATAAAATACAGAAAATTTATTACTTGCTTCATTAATGCCTCTAATGCTCTGTAACCTTTAGCTAATATCAATTAATTAATAATGATTCACATTATTGTCATTTATTTCTGTTTCACGCAGCTCATAAAGAATTTTAATTATTTTAAGATCATGATTATCAATAAATGATATATATTTAATTAATTACATATTCAGTCTTTTAATATATACTTTAGTGTACATATAAATTGGGAAAAAGGTAGATTATGTGTCATCCAAATAAATACCCTATAACTATTTTATTTGTTTATACAATGCTGTTACTGTATTACAAGATGGAACACTGTACCATGACAAACAACCAAAAAATAATAATAGAAAATAAAAAAGGTTCTATAATGTAAGAATTAAATTTAATGTAAAATTGCAAGAATATCTTAAGTAATATCTTAAATATCCACGGTTTTTCCGTGGCCTGATGATATGTAAATATTGATAAAATAATTAAAGAAAAAAAGAGCATATTACATAAATTGTAATGTTTAAAAAAAAAAAAATGAAAACAGCCAAAACTACTAGTTAATAACATTAAAGTATATAAAAACTGTGCAGAAATCTTTAGTTTTATTTTTCCTTGTTGTTTTTGTTGAATTTTAAAGATAAGGGGGATATATTGCTTGTGTAAAGTATAGTGATTAGTTAAATAAATGTGTTTTCTTGTACCTCTTTAGGTAAAAAAATGATTACAAATCTTATTTTAAAACAAAATATGTTTTGACCCAGTAATGTTTGCAAATTATTAAAAAACAAACAAATTGGGTTCTGTTATTCATTTTTGTGTTAACTGCTTTTTAGGTATTTTATGATCTAAATTGAAACCTTGATAATTTAAAACCCAAGGGACTATTAAAAAAAATTTGAATTAATGACTAGTGTAACAAAATCCATATTACCAACCTAACCTAACTTTTATGTTTTGCATTCTTTGTTCTGGTATATGTGATATAGACTTCGTTTTTGTAAGACAATATGTTTTTATTAACTTAGATGTGAAAAAAATAATAGAACAACTTTTCATCCACGTTCACAAATGTAGCATAGGGTATACTGACAAATTTGCTCCAGTTTTTTGGTTCGCTTGTACTTCTCTTCATCATTCTCTTCACAAACGTTACCTTTTTAGGTTACATCCTATTTGTTGACTGAATATGTTATATATGTGTAATACAGAATCTAGTTTTCTTAAAACAATTTGAAACAAGAGTTAATATCATGCAGTTACTATCATTTGTTTATTTATATCCATGCAATTAATATCATTCAATTTGCATCTAACAAATTAATAGTCGGAATCGATTTCTGTTATTATCTTATTTACTGAGAGTTTGTGATAACAATGTTTCATATTTCTCTTATGCCACCTTGGTCCATCAGTAGACAAACAGAGTCACTTTCGGTGAAAAAATATAAGTTTGATTGCATTTAATGAATGAAATGGCTTTTCTTTTCTGCAGAATAAATTTTTTATCCAGTTTCTGAACCCAATTTTCAAAGCATGGAAATGCAATGTGGATGTGCAGATTTGCCAATCATTAGAAAAGAAAGCTTTTCTGTACCATCCATGTTCACACAAACTAAAATGGTAACTTGTTCTTTGCTGGGTATATTCTTTTAACTGCTGAGGAAGTTTATCTTTCCAGTGTTGAAAATCCTCTTGAACTATGGATGCTGTTTCTCCACAAATACCCTTTAAAAGAAATTCCATTCCTTTCAGTAAGTCTTTTAAGCCATCCAGCACTGGTCTTAAATTTATCGTTTCCCAACAGTATGCTAAACTGCATGGATCAAATAATCAAACCATTTAATGACCACATTGTATACATCGCAGTTTCTTACTTCTGTAAACCATATCATTATGCACTAATCAATATCCGGAAATTTAGGTCATCTTTGCATTTTTATGGATTGTATCAGCAGTGAAGATGCTGATACAATCCATAATCTTATCCTTCTTTTTTAAGTAGTTGGATAATGTCGATAGAATTATATTTCATATTCTTTTGCCGCATCAAACTTTGTTCGTCCTCCACTTTTACTACTTTAATAATTTCATATTTTTCTTTCAAAGTTAGAGTTTTGTATTTATGGTCAGTTGACGTGTCAGTTAACGGATTGCAAAACAATTTAAAAATTTATGCTGTAAATAAACAGAGAAAAACACTACTAAGCAAATAAGATATAGTAAACAAAGATGACAAAACATAAATGAACATGGTACAACACAATCATCTATGTTCTGTAACCAACATTTTATAAGTGTATTGCAGAACATTTTAAAAAATGGTATACAAGATTGATGGGGGATGAATATTTCTTTAAATTAGCGAGTATTCTGAATTATAAAGGTTTCACTGTAGAGTAAAAATTAACATTGTTATTAAAAATTTAAACATATGTTATATATTTATCATAATTGTTAAGTTTTGTAATATTTATTATGTTCATCCTACATAAAGGAAATTTTTTAACTTTTTAAATAATTGTCATTACGGTGTTGTTTTAAATTTAAGATGTATTTTTTACTTGGAAATTTAGCTAATGCCATTGGCTTGACTTTTACTTGCCCCTTATTATGTTTACGTTTTAGAATTTTGTATCATTTTTTATTAGAAAATATATGCATTTACCCACTACCCATTCTCCTGCTTACATATTTAAAAAATAAAGAAATATATGTATATAAGCACATGCATGCACCATAATGCACTCTTGCAGGTTCACAATAACAGTGTAGAATATGATCAACAATAAGTTATCCTTATCTATTTTTAGGAGGATTTTGTAAACCATGTATGTTCTAATTAGCTCTGATTGCTACATTATAATAATTTGTCTGGTATTATCAAATCTGATGGTCAGAACTTACCACATTTGTAGACTAGAGGCTCTCCTTTTATTCACTACATTTTGCCTTAGACTATAGAACAAGAATAACTAATGTTTTCCTACTACCGTTCTGCTGCAAACTCATATCTTGTAATGTGCGCAGCTAGGAATGTAGAGTTAACCCATTTTAACAAACTGGCACTACCACCCCAAGGAACAGCGTATATTGTTGACAGAACATGGTATGGAACCATATATGGATGTCGAGGATGATCAATCTTATATGCAACCATCTAATTGTAGTCAATCCATTGTGTAAGGTTAGATGATCATAGATACAATTTTTTTTTTTTTAATCCAAATACAGAGTCTTGGTCTGGGCCAATGGTGACATATGACACCGCCTAATTGTTTAGTTTGAATCGTGCAAATATTTTTACCCAGTGACCAAAGGTATTTTGATAACACAGAGCACATAAATGTAATTACTCATAAATCTTTACGTGGATTTGGACATTTAAAATTGATTCTGCTGCAATACAAAATAGCTGCCATTATATTTGGTCAGTGATAATGCTGCTCAATAACTTATCAATAAATTTGTTGTAATTTTAATTAGTTATAAGATGCGATCCAGTTTTTAAACCTAAACATACATCTTGAATTTAAAGCAAACATTTTATTCCATTTCAGTGTAAAATTAATGGTTAAGTCCTTTATCATTACAACATTCTGTTATTGTTATTTTTGTGCAATATTGTAGTTGTTTATAACGATTATTTTGTATCGAATATTGTTACTTGCTAGTTTTTTCTTGTAATTCTATTTACTGTTGTACTAGTTTTGATAAGAAATTATTTCTTTGTTAAGAGATTTTGGCTAATTTTGTTATCTATTTTTATTTAGGCTATTTTAACGCACATTACAGTTTTGCACTGTTAAGTTTATTGTTTTACGAACACATTTATGTTGAAATGTTATTACTTTTGTATTTAATGATGTGGTGAAAGTGAATTATTAAACTTGGAGTACTGAATACACTAGTTAGGAGTTCGTTTTACAAAGGAAGATTGTTTTTTAAATGATATTTTTTTTTATTTTAAAATTCCTTATTGACCAGCATAATGTTTTTTATTGTATTATTTGGTGTATTTTTTTAAGCGATTTTATTAATTAATTAATTTGATACATATTGTTAATAATTTACATAAATAAAGTATGTATTGTAGTATTAATTTGTGCTTGTTTTAATTTATTTTTAGTTTCCTTAATTTGTATATAAAAAATGTTATTGATTTAATTATGTTAATTAAATGATAAGAATATGTAAGGTTTTGAAGCAAATAAGCTGGAAATTTGGGAGCCTGGTGGATTGATTTTTATTGTATAAATATTGTATTAACTTCTTTCTAAATAACAACCCAAGTTAAACAGACATAACTGTTTTATTGTTCTGTTAAATCTCTGTTTATTTTTACTTAATAATTAAAAAATAATGGTAAATAAAAAAAATCTGTGACTAACCATCTTCAGAGGGTTAATAACAACCCTATATTGATAGTAGCTGTCGGTGTTATGCTAAAATTTTTTAATTTCTGATAAATGATTTGGCAAAGTAAAGGTATTACTGACTTGTTTTCTGAAGAAATTTTCTTACTTTTAGTACCTACCAGTATTTCTTTAATGTTCTAGAAACTACTTAGACAAACGTCAAACTTCTACAAATAATCTTTGTTTTAAAGTTTAATATTATTTTACTTAATCCCTTCTGTGATCATTTCTGGTTTACTTTTGTTTATATTTCCGTTATACAATTTTTTATCTGAAGAATTTGTAAAAATTTCAGTAAGCATGCAAAGTGAAAATGTAGTCAAACTGTTTAACAACAAAATCCTGGTTATGTTATTAAAGTATGACTACTGTGTTTAGAAACTTTGTTATTTATTAGTTACATGCATTCGTTTGGAAATTCTCTTTTATGGTTTGTTTTTTTTTAGTATAAAAATTAAATTTATATATGTTTTTACAAATAGTTGGCCTGAAAATGTTTACCAAATTTTAAGGAAGTATTTCAATCCATTCTTGAGGTATGAATTTATGTTAAAAAAATTCAAGATAAATAGAAAACAGTGTTTTTTACATACATTTTTTTATTCCTTCAATTCCTTTCTAAATTTTTTTCATTCATTGATTTAATGTAAAATTATAAAACTAAGATAATAAGATATATAAAACTCTAATTCCATGTAATGGTAAACAAAATAAATTCACTGAAGAGATTTTTTGAATTGTAATTAAAATTTTTGTCAAAAAGAGTTTCTCATGATACAAAGAGTATATGATATACTAAATTACATGTATTACTAAGCAATTTTCAAACGTGGTACAATGCAATATTTTCTGAAATTCATATAGGCGTGAGTAAATTAAACATATCCATATCATATTTATGACTTCTACACAGTTGCAGGGGGTGTAGATACAGTACCCAAACTTGAGTTTAGTTCTAATATTAGTAATAATGGTATAATATAAATTTATACATGTATCAATAATTATATTAATATAAAAGGAAATATTTTTATTATCACAGTTTTAGTGTTTTTATTTTTTATATAATCGTACTTGAAAATAAATTAAAATGTCTGAGAAAGATTAAAAAATAATAATCATAAATTTAATATTATGTTGATAAAAATTATTTTTTAGAATATGTTATTTCATTTTAATTTTTTTATCAATTGCAATAAAAAAAAAATTGATAAATATGTCAGTTTCATTTGTGTGTGTTCATGCACACATATTAATGTGAATTGTTATGTAGTTCTTGATATCAGTTTTTTATGTTATCAGGAATTTTTCCTATAAACAAAAACATGGTTTTGAAGAAGATTTAAATTCTTTGACAAATGTTGGGGAAAAAAGGAAAAATATTTGTTTATATTTTTATCTCAATTGGGAATATTCAGTAACATAATTTTCATTAATGCTGCGCTGATAAAATATGGTATTTTCAGTATTTCATCTAAACACTGGAATCACTTGTAGATAAAAATGGGCTAATCCTAAAACATTCAAACATTATAAAATTATCAAAAAAACAGCTGTATAAAAAAGAAGTACTCATATCTATTACACTTTTTGGCCTGATTGTAAGTATGTGTATTCTTAATTAAAATAAACAGCTAGTAATATTTTAATATTGATTGATGCCAGGGTGAGAAACAGCTATACTATAGACTAATTAAGATGGCTACAAAAGTAACTGTAAATGTTATGATAAAGAGTTTTTTAAAGAGATATATTAATTTGATTCAATTTGTCACTAAAAACGAATAATTTTCTATAACATATATATTTTTAATAAGCAGTATAGCATAAGTTTGAATAAGCTCAAAGACCCTTTTAGCGTTTTAAGTTAATTAAAAATTGATTATTTATTCAAGAGTGGATGCCCTAACAGACAAAGCTTCTCATTTTCAAGTTTACAGATTTATTAAGAAAGAAGGTGAACAATTATTAATCAAAAAGGCCATGATTTTTTGGATTTTGGCAGCTTTAGCTTGGTTGATTTGTTTCAATTAATTTCTTCCTTTTGATGTTTGACAAAACTTGAAAGTTTTTTAAATTGTTTCCTGACAGGTCATGGTTAATTTCAGGCAAACAGATATTCAAATTTGTCTGCCTGAAATTATTTCAGGTCAAAAAAATCAGTGATATAATTAAATTTTACTGCTAACTGGTTTTATATGTAAATATTTCTTAGCTAAGTTTATATCTCTTTTAATGATTGTAGCGTAGAATGAACAGTAATAATAGCTTGATTAGCATGTTGCAAGAACTGTCATGTATATTCATAATGATTTAAGCAAAAATTCTTAGTTGATCAGTAATAATTTTCTATATAAGTAGATCTTGAAAAAACAACTTTTTTATTCACATAAATAATGTTTTATCTACTACTATTTTACAAGTTTTGTCAAACTCTGTTTTAAATATATATATATATATACATTTAGTTAATTAATTTTATCATGAAATTGAATAACTTAACTGAATAATGTACATATTCATGTACTGCCATTAATAATGTTAATGATTGTATTTGCATTTACACTTATAAATCATATGAAGATCACCAATTTCCATATGGCTTTGTGAGGTTTTAGTTAATTTTTTATTCCAGTTAACATAATTTATTATTTACAAAATTTAATAATTATCTTGTCACCATCATAGCAATTACTAGTTACACAAAAAATAGAATACTGCTAAAAAAAAAAAAAATAATAAGTGGGAATCATGTTAAAGTTTATAAAGTATAATAAAAATTCAATGAACTTATCTTTTACCATCAGTTTGAATTTTTTTAGTTTGATTTGGAAATAAATAAAAAGTTTTAGAAATTATTTCCTAAACTGCAAGCTATTTACCCAAATATAGCCGCTGATATGAAATTAATTTTTTTACTTTGTGAAAAATTCAAAGTCTGACTGAATCAAATTCAAGACCTACCAGATTAAGGGCAGAGAATGCTACCTCTTCATTACAGAAAAGGAAGTTGAGCAAGGAATTGTAGCATTGTTATGCTATTAACTCTACTGAAATGGTGCTGTTAATTAGCTTTAACATTGAATAGTTTCCGGCTTCTGTGGCACGAGTGGTAGCTTCTCGGTCTTTCATCCGGAGGTTCCGGATTCGAATCCCGGTCAGACATGGCATTTTTCGCACACGCTATGTTTCATTCATCTCATCCTCTGAAGATATACCTTAATGGTGGTTCCGGAGGTTAAAAAAAAAACCATTGAATAGTCACTGTGTAGATAATTAGAATGTAATTTAAAAATTTTAAAGTGTTATATTTCATAATGCTGTTTTATTTAATTATAAATTGAAATAGCTAAATGTAATTTTATGCTAACACTAATATTGAAGAACTAAACTGAATAATTTACATAGCACATGTTAATGGCTATATTTTCATCTGCACTTAAAAATCATACGTTGTTTGGAAAAATCACTTATGTGTTTGTTTTTCATATTTTAGTCTAAAACACATTTCGTGATAAAATTTAAATAAAACTAATTCAAGGCAATGAAAATTCTTATGAAATTATCAAAACGTTAGTTATCAAAGTTATTGTGTTATAAAAATTTCAAATAAAATGCACAAGATTACTCAGCATAACAAACATATACAAATAAAACTGTTAATTCAGGAGAAGTAAATTAAATTCTGGTTATTTAGTTTATATTTATAGGGTAATTTGTATGTGTGTTCACCTACAGATACGAAACTAAAAATAAAAAACACCATGTTCAAATTTGAATCAATCGTAGCAGTTTACTGCACTGACAACTTAACATGGATCAGAATAAATAAAAAGTTTAAATTAGTTTTTAAAAACAATGTATATTAATTTTGATATATTTCCTTAGATAAAGTGCAAAAATTGTTGTATAATTTTCCTGTGCATTGTAGAAATAATTTAAAACTGATTTTTTTTTTAATATTTGGCATTCCTTTTTTTAAACACTGAAGGCTATTTTTTCGCCTCTAAAATTAATAATATTATATATTTTAGTATGAAATTTTTATTGGATTTTATTTAAAGACCAGCGTTAGAACGAAATTTTTATGTTACGAAGAGATAAAGGCTCGTTTAAGCATACGCGTGAATCAACATCGGTCGAGTAGCTGATAAGATAATAAATTAGTCATTAATATGTAGTGCATATTATTTACTGACATACTACCAACTCCGATTAGTTAACTTTAGTTGAAATAATGGTTTGTGAAAAAAAAAAGATGTTATAATGAAGGTTCGGCACGGAGCAATTGTGGCGGTTGTATAAACGTGAGTTAGATGTGGCTTATATAGTAGGGGGAAGCTAAATCAATTTTTTCGTGCTGGAGAGGCGCGGCCCGATGTTGCTCCCGCTGCCAACAGATAGCGCAGAGATCGGCCGGTCAGAGACCAACAGTGTTCAGTTGAGCTCTGGAGAATTTTCAGTGTTGTTGTGTATATGTCTGTTTCCGGCAGCGAGCTGCTGGAAATGGGCAGGCTCAGCTGAGATAAGGGTTAATTAGTTTGGCATATTGTAATTTTTTTGTAGCTGACTGACGTAGTGTGTCTATAGGACAATAGACGTGTTATGACGGTTGTGTGTGAGTGTTGTGTACAGTGCGCGAGATGAGTGGTAAACCCCTATGTATTATCTGATTTCGTTTATCGGATTGTAATCTGTCGTGCGCTCGGCTGGTCCGAGTTTCTCGGTCCGTTAAAAGACCGGCTTCGTCACGTTTAAGAAAGCAGGCCGGAAAATGGGGTGTGCTATGTCTGCGGAAGAGAGGGCCGCCCTCGCCCGCAGCAAGAAGATCGAAAAGGACTTAAAAGAGGATGGTATACAAGCAGCCAAAGATATCAAGTTGTTACTTTTGGGTATGTAATTAATATCACTCATTGAATTTTATTTAGTGTGTACTGCGACTAGTTAAATATTTTCCGGGTCATTTTATTCAGAGGCTTTTGTTGTTACAGTAATTTGTTGTCTGCAATAAAAATAAAAAATAAAAATAGATGGGACTTTTCTAAAATTATCTTTTTCGTTTTTGCAAAATATTACCAACAGTTGACATCCGGACAGGGATTGGGGAGCCAGCGTTCGATATGCTGGGCGGGGTTATGCGCATGTGAGTTCGGTCTCAATGCGATAGAGGAACTACAATATTGCAACAACTTTTTGACTACCATTAGATAATAAATTCACAAACATTTCATCCGATTATTATTTGCTTTTTAAAAATAATACATTGTAAAGTTACTACTTGGTAATTTAATTTTTTATCCTGCGAAAAATATAAGGCTGGTTGGATGTAAGGGTTGTGATTTATTGCTATTTTTTTTCTTAATGGCGACCACTGATAACTCGAGCAACCCTTATTAGACACGCTACTTGATAAATTCATTATTCACTATAAATGACAAACGTGACTGAATGAATGAGTTTTACTTTAAATTTTCGATTGGCCACATTGTATATCGATAAAACCTTTTCGTTTTCTTACAGTTTAAAATCTTTAATGTTGACAACTTTTTGAATACGTATCAGCCCCATTTATATATACTGATCCAGAGATTTTTTATTTGATTTAAAACCCGTTTCTTTTTAAAATACATGCTGCATGTCAAAATCCTTAGATTTCTATAATTTAAAAACCATTCTTTTCAATAAGTGATTTTTTTTTATCGTGTGAGCAGTAACTTTAATGAGAAATATGGTTATCTTTATAAATCATTTGCTCGATTTAGATTATTTATTATTATTTTAATTTTATTTGTGGTTAAACTTAATTTTTATAATATGATTACCATAGAAACCTTTCTCATTGTTAGTGTTTTATGAATTCTATAAGCGCTGAATCTTTATTTTTTGTTATATTCATGAAAATCATTTATTTATGATAATTGATTTTTCGATTACAATTCTGTTATTTACTGCTATTCCATATTAAATCACGTATTGATAATTTGATATTATTTATCTTAATAAAGTTGTCTAGTACAATTAATTATTAAATCACAGTAAGGAACCGTGGTCATTAGCTGCTAGGTTAGATTGATTCGTTATGAAAATTTCCAAACCATAGCCGAGAATCGAGTCAGGGACATTAGATTTACCGAGATGCAAGCCTGGCGTTTGTGCCATATCGGCTGTTAACAGATTATTGATTTATCGTGTGTGGTTGTTGAGTGAAGTATTTGAATGAATTTAGTGCAGACAAATTTTTCACAGGATTCCTGCCTATCGATAAAAAATAAATATTACAAGGGACTTGCTGAATTGTTATATTTTTTTCATTTACATTTATCTAATATTTTGTTTGTAATTATTTCCATAAAAGTATACGATAATCAATGTCTCATGACAGCGGCTGTAATTGGCGGTTACCTTGAAATGACTTAAAAAAGAAAAATTATTTAAAGAAAGTAGATCAAAATGAAACAAGAGGAGGTATCTTAATACAGATACAAACGCACAAATTTAACAGTCCTAACGAAACATATCTACTTATCAATTTATTTCTATAGGTAATTGAATTTTTACTCCTTGAGTGATTTATATTAATTGCTTTTGTGTAATGTATAAAAATTGCATTTTGTCACTACATATAAAAATTATTAAAAGTAGGCATTTTAAAAAGTATTTAAAAACAAAAATTCTAATTTTCCACATTCTTTAAATTCTTTTTTATGAGTTTATTTTATTTAAATTTCTTATATTCCTTATTCGGCAGGATATCTAGCAATTATATATATATATATATATTAACTGTGATTATTGTCTCGAGACATTAGAACTTAGCAATTCATGTTAGCATTTGATGTAATAAATTTTTCATTTTTTAAGATTCTTGATTTGCATTTTCGTTTTACAGTATTTGCAAAAAAAATACGTGATCTTTCATAATGATAGAAATATAAGTAAATGATAAGTAATGGTAGAAATATTAAAAGAATATTTTATATTCATAAAAAAATAAAATTATTAGAAACGTTTACTCAGTCATTCGATGTGAATTTTAATCATATTTAATTTGATACTCGACTTCCGTAAGCTTTCTAAAAGTGGATGTATAACTTCCTTCCTGAAGTTCTAATATTGGCTTTATAGGATAATGACTCTTATTTTAATGAAATAATTAGTGAATGGAGATCTTTAGTTGTTCTTTAATTTAGAAAATGTCCTAATACGGCGATTTATTTTATTTTCTTCAGTTTATTTAACAAATAGAAACAATTTTTGCAAAAAATAGTTTTAATTTGATCAGTGCGAAAATATTTTTGTTTACAACATGTAATGTTATATTTTTATATTGTAAATAGATATTTACAATCGTACTTTTAGCATGCTGTGGTATTTGTTAAATTATACGAGGTTTTATTTATCTAATATAAACATTTAATATACGTGCAAATAAACATTTGTTTGTATCGACATTCTCATAAACCTTAATACCAGCTGGACTGATTTGAATGAGTATTTTTATCATTATTTTATTAAAATTTGAGAATGATACAACAGCGTAATTTTTCACCTATATTATTTTGAGTCTGTTGAGTATATGAATGATTTTCATTAAATGAAAATTTTATTTTTATTCATATATATAACCGTATAGAGCGGGCGCTATACGGTTACTTGCGTTTTTCGTAGCGGTCAATCATTTTGTGTTTTTTAGTCAAGTAAGGCAGTTGGAGCCAGTCACACATACAGTAATGGTGGCAGTGGCTGTGTTGATTGAGCCATAGCGCCGTATACCTTCGCACCCCTTAAAAAAAATGGGAATAAAAAACACCAAAAATGGTTTTTAAATATTTTTCTGAAGATTATTTGCAAACCCTAATCTATTGAATATGTCGTTTACCATAGTCTGGACTTGGAAAATGTACAATCATTATTCCAAAAGTCTTACCTTTCTTCATTCTCTTTCAAGGTCGAATTTAAAAAAGCTAGAAATTGGTTTATTGATATGTAGATTACACTAGCCAAAAACTAGGTTGATTTCTTCATTTGTTACCGAGAAATTAAAAAAAGCGGGATTTAAAAAAAAAAACAATTAAAAAATCCACTTTAATCCTTGAAAATCGGAATTTCAAAAAATCTAGAAATTGTTTTTGAGATATTCATAATCATTCAGTCCAAATTCGACCCGCATAGTGATAAACACTCACAGTTCCCAATTCATAATTCAATTCATTAATGTTTGTGCTTCAAACGACAAATCTCCACTACTACATCTATATTTTAGCATTTTTCGAGATGAAATATATTTAAAAAACCTTCTCAGTTATGCAAATAAATATGGGTAAAAATATGGTTGCGATTTATAGGGGAGTTTTTTTTTTATAAACAAAACCCTCTTGCTCTTTATATAATGTGTAGATTTTATTAACTATTATCAATATGTAACTATCACAATATTTATTTATAAAAATCAGGTACTTTCTATTTTATTGTATGGTTTCATAGATAGGCGATAATTGTAACTTTTCTTAGATTTCTGTACCATATACATAACTTAGGTAATTTTTCTTTTGCAACATTTGTTATTTAATTGCAAATATTTATCCTCATTATCTCAGTTTATGTTTGTATGGGATTACTTATGAACGACAATAACCTGTTTTAACGAAATTTAAAGAGTGAACTTATATTTTAACTGGTCGTAGAAATTTACATGATTGAATCTTTTAATTCAGGCATCTTTTAATTCTTATAACTTGAAATATCTGTTAATAGACAGCCTTCTCTTCTGGTGAAAAATATAGCTGGTATTATTCGTTCAGGATACACTAAAAATAAAAAAAAAAGAAATAAAATCGAAAGAATATAACAAAAATTAAACTCGGATGTTAAATTTTTTTTTAATTTACTCCCTCAGAAAGCATTTTTTGAAAAAAAAAATGCAAATTATTAAAATTAAATAGAATTTTTATGCAACTTTCACATAATTTTTTTTTAATTTTAATTTCACAACGAGAGAGCTCTACTCTCAGCGTTCCGGAGATTATTTTGTGTTTTACTCGTTTTTGATGATATTCAGATTTCCCTTAAATCTTTTATTAAAATGAAATAAAATTATAAACACTTTTCGTACAAAATATATATATATATATTTTAAATAACAATTAGTTCCCGTAGAAAAAGTGGATAACTCAGCCTTTTTTATTAACGTAATTTATTCAAAGTATTATTCACAAGTATTTATTACTTTTTTAAATTTCTGTTTTAATCTTATTCTACAAAAAATACGTTTTTATGATTTTTTTTTTTTTTTTTAGTTTTTTTTCCCTATTTAGTTACAGAAGTTTATATAACGTATTATTTCACACAAAAAAGGATACATTTATTGGATTCTTTACAATATTTATTCCAGATCTTCTTATGAGGGAAACGGGTGAAAATCACCCGAAGTACGAGAAACAGCTATTTTTTTTTACTTATTCTTTCTTAGAGTGATGATAACACAGTTATTTCCTACATTGAATACAGTTGCAATGTCACATATAGTGCTTAAAGGCGCGTCCAGACTTGATACAATGTCACGAAACATTGTATCTGAACAGTATCCATACTGTATCGAAACAGTTC